>CAUYQG010031035.1:0-14485 GCA_963574415.1 Tarsius wallacei | reverse complement strand
CGCCCGGCTAATTTTTTGATTTATTGTAGAGATGAGGTCTCGCTTGCCCAGGCGGGTCTCGAACCCGCGGGCTCAGGCAATCCACTCACCTCAGCCTCCCAAAGGCGCGGGATTACAGGCTGAGCCACCGAGCCTGGCTTTATTACTATTATTTTGAGTCAGAGTCTCACATGGTCACTCAGGCTGGAATGCAGTGGCACAATCATGGTTTACCACAGACTCGAACTCCTTCCTGGGCTCAGGAGATCTTTCCACTTCAGAATCCCTAGTAGCAGCTGGCACTACAGGTATGCACCACCACACCCAGCTTATTTTTTGCCCACCTTATCTTTTTATTTTTGTAGAAGCGGGGTCTTACTCTATTGCCCAGGCTGGTCTCGAACTCCTGGGTTCAAACAGTCCTCCTGCTTCAGCCTCTCAAAGTGCTAGGATCACAGGCGTGAGTCACTCTGCCTGGCCTTCCTTTAGTCTTTAGTGTTTTACACACAGGAATTGTTCAATGTTTATTGTCATCAAAGTACATTACATCTCTATTTTGTCTAAACCAAGTCAAGGAAGAAATGAAATTGGCAACTTTGACCACTAGATGTCACACTACACTTGATGGTCTACAGAAAATTTCTGACCTGTTATTCCAAATTTCACTGAGATTTTAGTATGAAAGCAAATTTGTGTTAACTGTAGTTGTTAATCCCAACCACTTGAAACAAAGTATCAACCAGGCTTTTCTTGATATTAGTGTCAACTTTTAGTTGCTCATTTATATGGAAAGAGAGTGGCGATAACATGTAAAACATGAATACAGTAGTTGACTCTAAAATTTATCATATGACATATTTCTGGGCTGTTTGCCTTTTTTATTGTTTCTGGTTAATATTAATTTGTGTTTCTGGGTACTGTTCAAGATAAATTAGGTGGAGTGAGGTAGGGGACTCATCTGAAATTAACAATTTTACTAAGCAAAAATTTTTTGTTGCCATCCTCGTACTGAAGTCCTCTAGCGTACTCCCATTGCTTTCGGAAGGGCTGGTATGCTGGACATGGCCTACCTGGCTCTGCCTGCTGAATACCTGCTGAACTCAACACCTCCCGTTTCTCACACACTTCCTCTAGCCGCTCCAATCTTTCCTGCCAAGTCTATTAGACTCTTCCCTTCCTTCCTTACCCAGGGAGCTCCGAGACTCCTTCCGTTCTCAGTTCAAGACCACTGCCTGAGGGAAGATTGCTGTGACCTCCCATTATACTAGTATTCCTATAGGTGCGGTAACAACTTACCCCAAATTAGTGGCTTAAAACAACACACACTTACTCTCTTAGAGTTCTGGAGATCAGAAGTCTGAATGGGTCTCACCAGGCTAAAATCGAGGTGTCAGCAGGGCTGCATTCCTTCTAGGGGCTTTGGGAGAATCTGCCTTCTTGCCACCTCCTGTTTCTCCAAGCTGCCTGCATTCCTTGGCATGTGGTCCCCTTTCATCTTGAAGACCAGCAATCATATCACTCGAACCTCTGACTTCTGCCTTTGTGGTCTCATTCCCTTCCCTAACTCTCCTGATTCTTTCCCATTTAAGGACCTCTGTGATTACATTGGACCCACCCAGATAGCCCAGGATCATTTCCCTATATATATTTTTTTAAGTCAGGGTCTCACGCCCAGACTGGTGTGCAGTGGCATGATCTTAACTCACACAGCCTCAACCTTCTTGGTTCAAGTGATCCTTTCACCGCAGCCTCCTGAGTAGCTGTAACTACAGGCATGTGCCACCACACTGGCTTACTTTTTATTTTTTGTGGATAGGATCTCATTATGTTGCCTAGGCTGCTCTCCAACTCCTGGGCTCAAGCGATCCTCCTGCCTTGACCTCCCAAAGTGCTGGGATTATAGGCGCTAGCCACTATACCCGGTCACTTCCTGATTTTAAAGTCAGCAGATTCGCATTCCAAATTCCACCTAGCACCTCAGTTCCTCTTATTATGATATGCAACATATTCACAGGATTTGGGGATGCGAATGTGGACATCTTTGGGGGCCATTATTCTGCCTACCATAATCACCTAAGTTAAGCACCAGATTTTAAACTCTTACGACCACTTGTTACAGTTAATTCCATGTCTTTATTTTTGTTTGTTCTCATAACAATACGATTCCCCCCTAGCTTATGTGCTTCACGGGGATGCAGATTTCATTTTGTTCCCCACTGGGTCACCATTCAGTAGCACCTGACTTAACCCAATACCAAATACAGCATTGGCCAGCAGGAGAAACTTGATGGCTGTGACAACATTTTCTAAAATCAATCAATCAATCATGCTTATTCCCTTTGGCACCCCTCTCCCCCACTTCTCAGTTTCATGAACTCCTGAGACTCCTTAGTCTTAGGGAGCCTTGCCTTTGTGGTTTTTGTGGCAGACTGACTTCTCCAGTGTCACACACAGAAGACAGACAACCTGGCTGTCAGCACTGCTTTCTCTGCCTCTCATCTGCCTAACCCCGAGCAGTGACTTAACCTTCGTCAGTCTTCATTTTTTTATCCACATGGGATTATTATGAGGGCCAAATGAACTACCTTTTTTTTTTTTAAAAGACAGAGTCTCTCTCTCTCACCCAGATTGGAGCACGGTAGTGCAATCATAGCTCACTGCAGCCTTGCACTCCTAGGCTCAAGCAATCTTCCCTTTTCAGCTTCCCTAGTAGCTGGGACAACAGGCGTGTGCCACAGCAGCTGGCCCAAATGAGTGAAATTTTTTTTTTGATAGTTTTTTTTTTTAAGTTGGAGTCTCACTCTGTCAGGCTAAAGTGCAGTGGTACACTCGTGGCCACCGCAGTCTCAACCGGCAGGGCTCAGGCTATCCCTCTGCCTCAGCCTTCCAAGTAGCTGGAACTACAGGTGTGCATCGCCATGCCTGGTTAATTATTATTATTTTTTTATTTATTGTAGACCAGCCCAGACTGGTCTTGAACCCTGGACTCAGGCAATCCTCTTGCCTAGGCCTTCCAAAGTGCTGGGATTATAGGCTCGAGTCACCGCACCTGACTCAAATGAGCTATTAACGTGTAAATTCCGTAACTCCAGACCAGGCACTGACAAAGATTCAGATATGTACATAAGTGAATGTCTTTCCTCTGGAGAGTATATTATTCATCTTTTTGCTCTAAGGCTCTAGAACAATGATTTGTAGATAGTCTCTAGGAATGTTAATTGGATTAAAGGTGTTTACAAAATGATAACTGGAAGCATTCAGGAATTTGAGAATTAAATGTGAAAAAATGTGAAAGAAGTTAAGACCGGCTCCATGTGCGGGGCTCTGGGTCCCCAGAGAAATGAGTCATGGCATGTCACAGAGCACAGGAAGGGGTTGGCTGCCCTTAGGTGAGTGTGGGTTACCCATCTCCCCTCCTAAACACCCACTCACTCTCAATTGGTAGTGTAAGTTTCGCTGACAGTATCCATTTCTTTTCTTTTCTTTCTTTTTTGAGTTGGAGTCTTACTCTGTCACTCTGGCTGGAATGCAGTGACATGATCACAGCTCACTGCAGCCTCGACCTTCTGGGCTCAGGTGATCCTTCTGCCTCAGCACTACAGGTGTGTGCCACCACGCCTGGCTAATTTTTTAATTTTTTCTAGAGAGGAGGTCTCGCTATGTTGTCTTAGCTGGTCTCAAACTCCTGGCTGCAAGCAATTCTCCCGCCTCGGCCTTCCAAAGTGCTGGGATTACAGGCGTGAACCACCACACCCGACTGTGTCCATTTCTTAAGGTTAGCATTATGGATGCTGTCAACTCCCTAAGCCCAGACTTTCAGAGGGCATTGATGGGAGACACGCAGTGAGCCTTTCATTTCAGACCAAAGAAAGTACGTTTTCCCCTGTGGGAGCTAAGCAGGGCCACTACTACAGTGGCTTTTGGCCCAAAGCATACGAACAGATCCTTTCTCTCTGGCCTAGACATCCCCTAGGGAGTATACAGCATTTTCTACTGAGAACTGTAGATCAAAGCCCACAGAATTCACTCCTCTGCTGTGAAGTGCAGGAGCTTGTCAATGTTTCCTCAGATTTTTCCTGTGTAAGTGGTGTGAGGTCCTACAGTACACTACTAATTACTCCAATGGAGAAGACTAGGCCAACTTCACATATCACTTAATGGATGTTAAGTAACTCCTCAGTTCATTTTGCAAAGTCATAAAAATAAATTCTGTGACTTTCTTCTTTACAAAAGCAATATGCATCTAACATAAAAACTTTACAAATAGCCTCTAAAACTACCACCCTAAGTAACCAGTGTTAACATTTTTTTTCTTTTTTAGCTTGTAAATAACAGACATTTATATCTCCATAGTTCTGGAGGCTGGAAAGTTCAAGATCAAAGTGCTGACAAATTCAGCATCTGATGAAGGCTCACTTTCTCATTCATTGATGATGACTCCTCACAGCATCTTCACATGGCAAAAGCTAGTGTTAATATTTTGTGTAACCTTTTGCCTCTGCATATGGATGTTTATTTTGTTGTGACAAAAATAAGATCACAAGGCATATATTTCATTTCCATATATTTTCTGATAAACACCAGACTGTGAACATTTTTCTATGCCAATAATTTTACTTCTTTTTTACATTTCTTATAGAGATGTGGTCTAGAGATTGCACAGCTTATTTAACCAATTCTCTAACTGGAATGGCTTTTTAATTTTCTTTTTACTTTTTAAATTTTTTTTGAGTCAGTCTCACTCTGTTGCCCAGGCTGGAGTGCAGTGGCATGGTCATGGCTCACTGTAGCCTTGGTGGTCTCCTGGGCTCAGATGATCCTTCCACCTCAGCCTCCTGAGTAGCTGAGATTACAGGCATGCACCACTACACTGGTTGGTTTTTTTGTAGAGATGGGGTCTCACTATGTTGCCCAGGCTAATCTCAATCTTCCTGCTTTGGCCTCAGCAAAGTGTTAGGATTATAGGCATAAACTACCATGCCTGGCCTTGATTCTTTTGATTTAAAAACAGTGCTATGATCAACATTTTTTTTTTTTTTTTGAGACAGAGTCTTGCTCTGTTATCTAGGCTGGAGTACAGAGGCACAATAAAGCTCAATGCAACCTTGTACTTCTGAGCTCTAGCAAACCTCCCACCTCAGCCTCCTGAGTAGCCTACAGACATGGGCTACCATGCCCAGCTGATTTTTAATTATTTAATTTTTTTGTAGAGACAGGGTCTCAATATGTTGCCCAAACTGGTCTCAAATTCCTGACCCATGTGATCCTCCTGCCTCAGCCTTCCAAAGAAATCAGATTATAGACATGACCCACCATATCCAGCCCGTGATCAACTTTTTTTTTTTTTTTTTGGAGTTGGAGTCTCTGTCACTCATGCTGGAGTGTAGTGGCATGCTCAAGGTCACCGCAGCCTTGACCTGCAGGACAGGTGGTCCTTATGCCTCAGGCTTCCGAGTAGCTGGGATCACAAATGCATGCTGTCACGCCTGGCTAATTTTTTGATTTATTGTAGAGACGAGGTCTTGCCATGTTGCTCAGGCTGGCCACGAACCCCTGGGCTCAGGCAATCCTCTGACCTCCGCCTCCCAAAGTGCTGGAATTACAGCCGTGAGCCACTACACCCGGCTGATCATTTTTATAGACAAATCTTTGCTAATAATCTAAATAGTTTCCATAGGATACATTCCTAGAACTGAATCACTAAGTCAAAGATATTTGCATGTCAAAAGCCACTGATACAGCTGCTGCCCAGAATGTTTGCCCCAAGACACACTTCTATGATGTTTGACCTGCAACCTCAGCAATACTGATTTTAATTGTTTGTTTAGAATGTCTTGTAGTTGAAAGGGATCATCTATTATAAACATTTATGTTGGAATGTACATCTAGCCCTAGTGAGGGGAAAGGGATAGGAACTAACATTTATTAAGCAACGACTGTATGCCTATTTATGTAGGCTCTGTTACACGCATCTCATTTAATATTCACATCACCAATGGGAGCAAAATTATGGTTTCTATTTTACAGACAAGTAAACCAAAGCTCATAGAAATTAAGGAGCATGAACAAAGCCACACATCTCAGTAGTGGGGAAGCCAATACTGAACCTTGCTCACCTGAAGGAAGCCCAATCACTTGTTATGAAACCCAGTGGCTCTTTGTAGTTCAGATCTAGTGTAGCAATGGTAGAACAGGTTTTTTCAAATCAATAAAAAGAACCCACCAACCTGTCTGAAAGCATGTATTGGTAGGATTGGTAGAATTTATTTATTTATTTTTTTGAGTTGGAGTCTTACTCTGTCACCCAGGCTGGAGTGCAGTGGCACGCTTATGGCCACCACAGCCTCGACCTGCTGGGCTCTGGTGACCCTTCCACCTCAGGCCTTCCAAGTAGCCGGAACCACAGGCGCACGCTACCACGCGCAGCTAATTTTTA
This sequence comes from Tarsius wallacei, assembly GCA_963574415.1. Classification (NCBI taxonomy): domain Eukaryota; kingdom Metazoa; phylum Chordata; class Mammalia; order Primates; family Tarsiidae; genus Tarsius; species Tarsius wallacei. Next base: position 8,070 of record CAUYQG010031035.1, on the reverse strand, counting down.
ATTTATTGTAGAGACAAGGTCTCACCAAGTTGCCTGGGTGGGTCTTGAACTCACCTCGGCCTCCCAAAGTGCTGGGATTACAGGCTGAGACACCGAGCCCAGGCTGGTAGAATTTTTTTTTTTTTAAGCTGGGCGTGGTGACTCAGACCTGCAATTCTAACACTTTGGGAGGCTAAGGTGGCAGGATTGCTTGAGCTCAGGAGTTTGAAACCAGCCTGGGCAACATAGCAAGACCTCCTCTCTACAAAAAATAAAAAAATAAAAAATTTTTAAAACAGAAAGGTCCACAAGATTGCTATAAATTGGATTTTGAGAGGAAGCTTGAGACAATCATCTTACAATCAGTTTCAGAAATGGGAGACTTATGATCATTTACTTATACTAGACTAAATCTCCTAAAATATACGGACTCAAAAATAGTACAGAAAAAATACAAAGCTTTGAGAGCATTTAACTTATGAATTACTGCTTATCAGGAGACCTCTAGGCTCATGTTCCAGTATTAACACGATCTCTCTATATTTTCGGGAACTTTCTATTGCCTCTATTATCGTCCTTGGCATATTTGTAGCTCTGGATTTTATGTTGGTCTGTGTTGCTCCTAGGGGCTCCATGGGTAATAAGTCTTGGCTCTATGGCAGAAAAATTAAACTTGTGAGGGACTACCTGATACTCACATGTACTGGCAATCTAAAATGTCTGTTGGTTTATTGTTTCTTTAAACTCAAAACATGCATAATTTTTAAATTCTTTATTCATGTGAAACAAAATTGAAAAAAGAAACCCCAAACTGGGGGAAAAAATATTGCCACAAATGTTAATAGCCTTAATACATAAACTATATCATATATAAAATATAAAGAGCCTGCACATATTTACAAGATGTTAAGACTCCAAAAAATGATAAATATATGAAAAGATTATTTATAGATGAGGGAATAAAATGATGAATAAATAAGAAAATATATGCAAATTGATAAATAATAAAGCAAGTGCAAAATTTTAAAATAAGATAACTTCTTAGTTGGGCATGGTGGTGCTTGCCTGTAGTTCCAGTTTCTTGGAAGCAGAAGTATCACCTGAGCCCAGAAGGTTGAGGCTCAGTGGCTGTGAGCATGCCACTGCACTTCAGCTTGGGCGACAGAGTGAGACCCTGAATCCAAAAAAAAAAAAAAGATAATTTCTGACAAATTAACAAAGCTTTTTAAGGATTTTAGAAATCAAGAAATACTGAATGAGGGCACTCAGGAGCTATAACTGAACATAAAAAAAGCTTTCTCCAAATCTTTCTATATGGTGCAGGTTGAATGATGTACCTCCAAAAGATATGTCTACCCAGAGCATTAGAATATGATCTTATTTGGAATAAAAGACTTCACAGATAGAATTAAGTAAGGACCTTGAGATGAGAACATCCTAGATTAGGGTTGGCCGTAAATCCAATGACAATTGTCCTTTTAAGGGAAAGGAAAGAGAGAGATTTGAGGCACAGAGATACGGGAGAAAGGCTCTCTGAAGATAGAGACAGAGATTGAGGCAATGTATCCACAAGCCAAGTAAGATAAAGGATTGCTAAACCGGGCTCGGTGGCTCAGCCTGTAATCCCACGCCTTGGGAGGCTGAGGTGAGTGGGTTGCCTGAGCCCGGGGGTTCGAGACCCGCCTGGGCAACTTGGTGAGCCCTCATCTCTACAATAAATCAAAAAATTAGCCGGGCGTGGTACCACGCGCCTGTAGTTCCAGCTACTTGGAAGGCTGAGGCGGAAGGATCGCCGGAGCCCAGCAGGTCGAGGCTGCGGTGGCCAGAAGCAGCCACTGCACTCCAGTCTGGGCGATGGAGTGAGACTCCAACTCAAAAAAAAAAAAAAAGAATTGCTGACAGCCACCAAAAGTTAGGATAGATGTAAAGAAGGATTCACTCTCAGAGGCTCTAGAAAGAACTTATCCTATCAACACCTTCATTCTAGACTTCTAGGCTCCAGAATTTTGAGAGAATAAATGTCTGTTTTATTTGCTTTGTTTCTCTCTCTCTCTCCCCACCCCACCCCCCTTCTTTCTTTCTTTTTTGTGGAGATGGAGACTTGCTGTGTGCCCAGGCTGGTTTTCAACTCCCAGGCTCAAGCAATCCTACCACCTTGACCTCCTAAAGTTTCAGGGTTTACAGGTGTGAGCCACTAAGCCCGGCCAATGTCTGTTGTTTAAGCCATCCAATTTGTGATACTCTGTTACAGCAGCCCTAGGAAACAAATGCTCCTACAGCCTATTTGCCTGACTGAGTAGGAAAAGATTTAATTCAGGATGTCTCATGACCAGACTTGGAAATGTTCATTCAACAAATATAAACTACACACCTATTATAAGGCAGGCTATGAATCTGGTAGCGGAGATTCAAGAAGAAATTTGACTCATTTGATGGGAAGAGAATGGAGTGGGATAGTAAGAGACAGGGGAGGTTGCAGAGGCCAGATCTTGAATGGACTTTGAAGCCATGTCAGAGGAAAATTAGAATTATGTTTTCAAAAAATCATTCTGGCTGTGGTATGAAAAATTAGTATAAAGGCGTAAGACTGGGGGCAGGGGACCCGTTGAGAAATTGCTGGAATAATCTGGGTGATGGATGATGATGAAATTAAACGATGATTGTAGATGTAGGAAAGAAGAGAGAAGTGAGGAAATTAGAGAGATATTGAGAAAATAGGATCAATGGGACTTAGTGATTGATGGGAGGGGAAGAAATGAGTAGTTGAAGATTTGCACATTTCCAGTCTCATCAGTTAGCGATGGGGAAGGAGTTCAGGTGAAGGAATGAGTGGAGAGGGAATTCACTTTTGGAGGCTTGAGATGGAACATCAAAGTGGGAATATTTAATAAGAAGTGGAATATGAAAATCTGGAAGTATGGGCCAGGCACGGTGGCTCACGCCTACAATTCCAGCACTTTGGGAGGCCGAGGTGAGAGGATTGCCTGAGCCCATGGGTTTAAGACAAGCCTGGGCAACTTGGCAAGAGCTCATCTCGACAATAAATCAAAAAATGAGCTGGATGTGGTGGTGCGTGCCTATAGTTCCAGCTACTAGGAAGGCTGAGGTGGAAGGGTCACCAGAGCCCAGCAGGTCGAGGCAGCGGTGGTCGTGAGCCACTGCACTCCAGCCTGGGCCACAGAGTGAGACTCCAATTCAAAAAAAAAAAGTCTGAACGTATCATTGAAGCCAAGGGAGTGAATAAAATTACCTCGAGAGCAGGCCAAGTGAGGAGAGAAGGGGAGAGGAAAGGAGAGAGCCAAGAGAAGAGCACCGAGAAACGTGAACATCTTAAAGAGAGTAGGCTCAGCTTGCAAGGGAGCCTGAGACAGAGTAGCCATAGTGTCAGGAAGAAAACTAGGTGCATTTATCGCATGGTAGAGACCAAGGCAAACCTAGAGAACAACGTGTTTCTCGGGAGAGCATAGTGGATTGGCTGCCAATTCAGTCAATAATGTAAGTAAGATAAATCCTCGAGAAGGGAGGTGTTTTGTAGCACTGGTGCCAGCAGTTTCAGTGGAGCAGCCAAGATTGGAAAGTGGGTGGAAAAGTTAGTGGACGATGAGGAAGTGTGTCTTTAGAAATCTGGCTGGAAAGTGAGAGGAGCACCAGAGCAATCGATAAAGAGAAGAAGGCGAGGAGGAATGGTATGAACTTGTGTGTGTTTACATGCCAAAGGAGGAGCTCGTGGAGAGGAAGATGCAGATAGAAGAGAGAAAGAGCGCATATTTAAGGTCCATGAGGAGATTGGACAGAGTCCAGTACAGTGATGGGGGACTAGCACTAGCCTCAGCGTGAATAAGATGAAGAGGTGGGATTAGAGTTTTAGGAAAGTAGAAAGGTTTGAAATGGTCACCGTGGGAATAGGAGCAATCTAACTACCAAGGGTCATTGAAGATGCAGCACTGCTCCTAACTCAACCTTGTGAAGTATGTGGGTACTTTGTCCTAAACTCTTGTTTGGGGTCCACCTTTTTTCTGGCTCTGTGTCTCTGTCAATTTGGGCTTCTATAGCAAATGCCATAAACTGGGTCGCTTAAACCACAGATGTTTCTTCCTCACAGTTTTAGAGGCTGAAATCCCATGGTCTGGGTGCCAGTATTGTTGGGTTCTGGTAAGGGCCTTCTTCCTGGTTATGTCATCACAAGTCCTTCCTTGGTGCATGCACACAGCAAAAATATAATCTCTAGTCTCTTTCTTTTCTTATAAGGACACTAATCTCGGCCAGGTGTGGTGACCCGTACCTGTAATCCCAGCACTTTGGGAGGCTGAGGTAGGAGGATGGCTTGAGCCCATGAGGTGGAGATCAGCCTGGATAACATAGCAAGAATCTGTATCTACTTTGTTTTTTCAAAAGGAGTCTAATCCCATCAAGAGACACTACCCTACTAACTTCATCCAACCCTAATTACTTCCCAAAGGCCCCACTTCCTAATACCATCTCCTTGGGGGTTATGGTCTCAACATATGAATTCTGGGGGGTCACAAACATGCAGTCCATGAAACTCTGATGGCGTCTTTTTCATTTTGTTCAGCACAGTTTTCAGTCTTCCTGAGAGAGCAGCGGGTTTGCCTTGAGCTAGAGAGAAGAGCATGTGATGACTCAGGGGTCAGCTGGGGTCACTTTATCTTCCCCAGTTGATGCAGTCCCTTTCAAAGTGCTCTCCACGGAGTCCCAGGGGGCTTATATTCTCAAGGTTACCTCTGGCTTTAGGCTCCTGTCCTAGCACATTGCATTCATTTATGAGTGTGGATGATTTATTGAAAACCGCCGGCCACAGAGAAATGTATATCACAGCAGCACAAACGATTGAAAATGCACTGTTAGCTATTTCTCTTTGGAAATCCTTCAGTCATTTCTGAAACTGTGGCCCTTGCCAGTTTCTGTGTGGTCTGTGTGGTTTCTCAGATGTTTCTCTCCCTCGCAAATTCCCGCTCATTTCCCACATGCAGAGGGTTAGATCTCTTTCTTATTGCCTTGACTCCAACGAGACCGTGTCATTGGGTTCCACCCACCTCAATGTGGCTCCTTAAGGTATTTTCCTAAGCAAAAGAGGTACCTTCCCTGCAAGAGAAATTCTGTCTTCAACTGCTAATATAATAGATTTTTTTCATCCTGATGCACAATTTTAAAAATGGCTAAATAGACTGTATTCTTCCCCCCTGCTGACTCAGCATCCAATGTCCCCTGACCACATCTTCCTGAAGGCATGATCAAGGGCAGAACTCACATCCACCATCTATATGGAGAATGTGACTCTTCTAACCTCCAGCCTCCTGGCCCTGTGTGAACAGTGAGTGCCTTTTTGCAGTTGAGAAATAACATTTGTTTAGAACTTTCAAATCCATCCTCGCATTTGCTTTTCATAAGAGCCCATTGAAAGAACTGGGACTCAAAAAGAAATGACTTGACATTAGGCACCCAGCTAGATGAGCAGCCAGGCTTCAAAGGTGAGTCCTGTGCTTGTGACCCCTCCTCTCGTAGCAAGATGCCTGTTTGGTGTCAGGCCCTTTATTTCACCAGCCCTAGTCTTTCCACACTTTTACTTAATTCTGATAATTTCATGGGATTCTTCCCTCTATAACCACATTGCGGTGCTGCTTTTCTTACCCACAGTGGAGTAAAGCTTGGTCTTATAAGCTGTTGGGGTTGACGTTTGGGGTTTTCTAGATTTCCTATGGAAAATTTACAAGCTCTGTGAATTTCTCTCCACCTTGGGCAACATAGCAAGACCCGTCTCTAAAACAAATAAGCAAACAAACAAACAACACACCAAAAACAAATCATTAAAAATTAATACACAAATACAATTCACAAACAGCTCACCAGTCCTGCAGGCTCCACTTTAAGGTTTTTTTGGGGGGCGGGGGGGAGGTAAGGGGAGAGTAGGTAAGAAGGTCTTTCCCTCAGTTCTCATTTCCTAAAATATAGATTTTCAAGGGCAGCATCGATCAATACTGGCAGAGTTCATAATCTATATTTCACCAAGCACAGGTTTCCTTTGCTGACTCACTCTCAGACTGTATCCCACAGACTTTAAGCATCATTTTCCATCTACAGAGTGGAGACTCTGAATATAGAAGCCAAGTGCATTTAAACATTTGCCCGCCCACCCTAATGTATTGGCCTTTGTCTCATCCATCTTTGTTAGTGATCAGGCAAGACATCATAAATTGTTTCTGCTCTAATCTTTTTTTTCCTTAAGTAACAATGAATATTGATGTAGCCAAGAGTTCAGTGAATAGGTGGATGGATGGTTATTAGAAAAATCAAAAAATCTATGTCGTGTAACCTCAAGACTCAATTTGAATTCCACTTTGGGAACCTGTTTTGTGGTTTGGAAAGAAAAGAATTCAGCACCAGCTGTTTGTGACTTGCAAGAGAAAGAGATCTGACAGGTCTGTTCAAAGGATTAAGTCCCAGACAATGGAGGGTGGAAATAGTTTAATCTTACTGAAGCTGGATGAGGATGAGACAGCATTTGAGACAGATGTTTCCTCCTGCAATGCCAGCTCCTTCTAGAAGTAAGAGGATGCATGCTGAGAAACTTTGTTTTAGGGAACAAAGCACAGACTTGAAAGTTTTTTTTTTTTTTTTTTTGAGTTGGAATCTCACTCTGTCGCCCAGACTGGAGTGCAGTGGCCGCTCCCGGCCACCGCAGCCTCGACCTGCTGGGCTCCGGCGATCCTTCCGCCTCAGCCTTCCAAGTAGCTGGAATTACAGGCGCGCGCTACCACGCCCGGCTAATTTGAAAATTTTTCTTGAGATATAATCTACTTCTGGTGAAGATGTTGTGAACATTGCTGAAATGACATCAAAGGATTTAGAATGTTACATAAACACAGTTGACAAAGCAGCAGGAGTGTGTGTGTGTGTGTGTGTGTGTGTGTTTAGTTGGAGTCTCATTCTGTTGCCCAGGCTGGAGTGCAGTGGCACGCTCATGGCCACCGTAGCCTCCACCTGCTGGACTGGTGATCCTTCTCCCTCAGCCTTCCAAGTGGCTACAACTACAGGCACATGCCACTATGCCTGGCTAATTTTTTGATTCATTGTAGGGACGAGGTCTCGCCAAGTTGCCCAGGTAGGTCTTGAACCTGTGGTCTCAGGTAATCCTCTCACCTTGGCCTCCGAAAGTCCTGGGAGTATAGGTATGAGCCACTGCACCAGGCCAGCGAGAGAGTTTGAGAGGACTGACTCCAATTTTTTTTTTTCAAGTCATGGTCTCATTCTGTCGCCCAGACTGGAGTATAGTGGCATGCTCATGGCCACTGCAGCCTGGACCTGCTGGGCTCAGGTGATTCTTCCTCTTCAGCCTTCCAAGTAGCTGAAACCAAAGGCACGCACCACCAGGCTCAGCTAATTTTTTTGATTTATTGTAGAGACGAGGTCTCACCAAGTTGCCCAGGTTGGTCTCAACTCCTGGGCTCAGGCAGTCCTCTTGCCTCAGTTTCCCAAAGTGCTGGGATTACAGGCAAGAGCCACCATGCCCGGCCTGACTCCAATTTTAAAGGAAGTTCTACTGGGGGTAAGAAGTTATCAAACAGTATTCCATGCTACAGAGAAATCATTTTTTTGTGAAAGTGAGAGTCAATTGTCATTGCCTTTTTTTTTTTTTTTTTGAGTTGAAGTCTCACTCTGTCGCCCAGACTGGAGTGCAGTACAGTGATATGCTCCTGGTCACCGCAGCCTGGACCTGCTGGGCTCAGATGATACTTCCACTTCATCCTTCCAAGTAGCCAGAACTACAGGCACGCACTACCATGTCCGGCTAATTTTGATTTATTGTAGAGACAAGGTCTCGCCAAGGTGCCCTGGTGGATCTCGAACCCGTGGGCTCAGGCAATCCACTCACCTTGGCCTCCCAAAGTGCTGGGATTATAGGCTGAGCCACCGAGCCCGGCTGTTATTGTCTTTTTGAAATTGCTGCAGTCACTCCAATCTTCAACAACTACCACCCTGATCAGTAAACAGCCATTGACACTGAGACAAGATCCTCCATCAGCAAAAAGATTATGACTTGCTGAAGGCTCAGCATTAAAAAAAATTATTATT
>CAUYQG010031032.1:0-19059 GCA_963574415.1 Tarsius wallacei | reverse complement strand
TCAGATTCCCTGAAATAATTCAGACTACAAAGAACAAATAAAACTTGCATATCCTAACATGTTGACTTCAGCAGTTCCTATTACATCCAGCTCAATCGTATTAACACCAAAGTTTGATTTGTTTCTTCATTTGCTCCATATATTAGCATTAGTGCCTGATTAGTATGCTAATAATGCTGGTGCTGATACTAATAGTAATGGTAGTTCTAGCCCTAACACTATTATGAATACTAATGATGAAGTTGCCACTAGTATTAAAGTTCTAAGCACTTTTCATGGATTAATTCATTTGATCCTAACAACAACCCCAAGAACATAGGCCAATGCTATTACTGCCCCAATTGTATAGATGAAGAAACCGAGCTGGAGAGAGCTCAAGTATTGCTTAACCAAGTTCATGTGTGAGTAAAGGGTGGTGTTGGGATACCTAGAGTATGGCTCCAAAGTCCATGCTCCAATGTGCTCTCCTAGGGCCGAGCACAGTGCCTGACAGAGAGGGGGTCCTCACTGAATGAATGGGAGAACCCTCGAACTAGGGTCAGAAGACCACAGCTTCCAGACCTAATTCTGCCACTGCCCCCATATGTGGCCATGTTTCTCTCCACATAAAATGAGGAACCTGGATATTAATATTAGCTGTAATAACAAGAGCTGGTATTCATGACTTTGTTCACTTTTGAAATTTTCAACAATTTAATCCCAACAACAATGATATAAGGAAATTGAGGCCCAGAGAGATTGTCACCTGCCCAACACCTAGAAAATCGAAGAGCCAGGATTCAAATCCATTGTGTTCCTAAACCATGCCCCAAGTGGTTATAAGATGCTTTGGGACCTCGGGGAACAGGATGGAGCACAAACTTTTGGGCTCTTCATGTCCATTCCACCAGAGCAGATCTACCTATCTCTATTTTGTAGAATGAGCTCCTAACATTACCTTTGAAGAAAGGCTCTCTGATCAAACAAAAAAAGGTTGAAAATCACTGAAAAAATAATTCCATAATTTAATGAGACTCCCATGTGTAAGCTGGTACTTTTCTGGTAATCCTAGCTCATTATGGCCACATAAAATGAGGACCAAGGATGCTTATGGGAAAGGCCCCAGTGGTAGAAGAGGTGAGGGTGAAAGTGCTGAAGACTAGGCTCTCACCTACCTGTTCCACTCGAATCTCAATCTCTCCATTCACTTTCTTTCCATGGAAATACTTGGACCTGCAAAGGAGAGGAAGAAACACGCTGACTAGGAATACAAACTGCTTTCCTCTTCTCCTTTCTTCCCACGACCTCGACCCAGAGGTGCATACTGGACATCCTCGACCACTCCACTCTTTCCTCCCATCTTGACTGCTAATTTTCTCATTTTTATAAGCTGTTTGTGGTAGAGGAGGAAGAGAGTGAATAGGAAGATTAGACACTCAAGCTATAGTCTCGTCATGTCACTTGACCTTCCCATGTTTCAATGTTATTCTCTGTAAAACAACAGTATGAAAAACTGTGCTACACACTTTTAAGCATTATTTTACGGATTAAATGAGATAAAAATCCTATGCACATAAATATAGTAGTATTATTATATTGCGTTATACCTTCTATATTCCACCAATTTATTATTATTGACCTATTCATCCACCCATTACTCTATTGGTCCATTTGTCTAATAAAGAAGCCCTCATTTGTCCCTTTGTCCATCCATCATCCATCCATCTACCCATCCATCCATCCATCCATCCATCCAATCATCTATCTATTCTTCCATCAGCTTTCTTCTACATTCCTGCCTCTGTCTCTCCATTATCAGTAAATGGCATCACCGTCTACCCATTACTTGAGGCAGAAACATGGGTATCATCCTTGCTACCTCTTTCTCCCTTCCTATCCCCATGAATTCTAGATTTTAATTATTTCTCAGATCCATCCACTTGCCCATTTTTCTCCATGAACATCCTAATCTTGACCCATGATTCATCTCTCGTCTGATATAGATTCTCTTCGTGTTCTTTTGTTATACTTCTATGACAACCATAATTAATTATAATTAGTAACTGTGTTTACCGCCTGTGTTCCACCTAGCTCTAACACAGCTCCTTGAGGTGAGGTACAATCTATTTTATTCATCATTCTCTTCTCGACACTTACCAGAGTGCTTAACACACAGTAGGAGCTCAGCTAATATTTTGAATGAATAAATGAGTAAAGATTCTGATGGAAAAATGCTTGTTTAGTACTTACTGTACTATAGGGTATTACCTATAAGCCTTTCTCATCAATGCTCAAGACAACCACCACCACGAGGTAGGTATTATTATTTCCATTCTAGAGATGAGGAAACCTAAACACAGAGAGACCAAATACTTTGCCTAAGGGATCTGAATTCAGGACTTCTAATTCCACATTTGTGTTTTTGCTTAACTCTGAAAAACAGCAGCTAAAGTTGGGGTGCTTATGGGTTTAGATATCCTCCCACACACAAAAGAAGCAAAAGCTTCCATTTGCCCATTTTGACTGCTGGTATGATGAGACGCATAGTTCTGAATCACTTGCTGTAAACTGGGTACTGTGTTAAGCATTTCCATAATCTCTGGGACAGAGACAGCTCTTTGCTTACCAATTATCATTCTTTCCTTTTTCCAAGTAAGAGAGCTTCTAGATTGGCACATAACAATGTATATCCCAACTCTCCCATCAGGTAGGTGTGGCCACGGGACTGTGTTCTAATCAATAACTTGTAAGCATGACAATCAAGACCCTTTTTCTTAGTTTTTTCTTCTATTCTTTTACCTGGAAGATAAAAAGAATCCTTTCTACAAATTCTCTGACTGCTTTGGTCTGTCTGATTCCAGAGTCTCTCCATCTACTCTCAGAAAGGCCAGACTCTTCCCAAGACTGTCTGAGTCGCTGGCTGACACTCTTAGATGCCACTTTTCTTAAAATGTTCATGGGCTTAGATATCAGCTAGGCAGGACTTTAGTGGTACAGGAACTTTTAGTATGACTTAAAAGCAAGATTTCTTTTTTTTTTCTCCCAGCAATAGTCTCCAATAAAGTGTCTATGCGACCAGCCTCATGCAAAGAGAAACTTTTCACACGGTTTGTAAATTGTATCACGAATCCTTAAAGGTTGGGTCAGCAAATTCCAGACACTGGGACAGGCCCATCTCTAGTATTTGTGGGGCCTGAAGCAAAACAACAAATGAAGTCCTATGTGTCATACGTCTAATATTTAAAATTTATAAATGAAGCTAATAAACACTTAAATAAGTCTGTCTTCCTTCCTTGACAAATTCAACTTCATAATGATCTTGAGGACTCAGAATTTAGATTCCTAGAATTCTTGGAGTTCCACCCAGCCCAGGGAGGCATGGGGATTGGCAGCTCTTAGCTCCTAGCCTTCACCCATGATCCTCCCTGATTTTCTACCCACTGATGGCCCAGACCATGTGGCCAAGCTTCATCTACTCCTCTACCTTCCCTTTGGCCACCTGCTGGGAAGATATACCAAGAAATTGGCCTGTACAGGCCCTGGAATTGGGGCAAGGTCCCTTTGAGCAGGGGATTCTAGGGCTTAGGCACCCAGAGCATGGTCTAAGGGTGCAACTGCAGGGTCTTAGGGGTTATATCCTCTTGGCTCTGCTGCATCCTCTGCCTACCAAGAGGGGTGTGGCTGTCAAGAGGATCCAGGGCAGATGTTTCTCTAGCTTGGGTTTAAAAGAAGTCTTGGGTGGGCCTGAGACCTCAGGATGGTAAACTATGATTCCATACTGGGAGGCATAGATTTGGAATTATACAGACTTGGGCAAAATCTTGACTCTACTACTCACTTACCATGTGTTCTAAGACAAGGCACTTAACTTTCTGAGAGGTCTCAGTTTCTTGTCAAGTAGTGACAGTATCCACCAGGGATGGTTGTGGTGAGAAATTCACCTAATCCTCTATGCAACAAGGTAGCAGAGGGCAGTGGACTCAGGGCTGAAATCCGGGATACAATCCCAGTTCCTCCACTCCCTTGCTGGGCAACTTGGGGTAAATCTGTCAACCTCCATATGCCTTAGTTTCCACATCTGGGAAATGGGCATAATAGTAGCAACGACCTCACAGAGTTGCTGTGAAGACTAGATGAAACAAGACATATAAAGCACTTAGAATAGTTCCTGGCACATACTAAGTCCCAAGCATGTAGCCCTGGGCCTGAAGCAGAATCTACAACAAACAAACAAAACAATTTTACCTCTTGGGGGCTACGAAGCAGAATTATGATTCGCCTCCCTTTGATCTGTCCCACAGGTGTGATGCATGATGGGTGGTGATGGTAACAGAGGTGGTCCTCCTCCTCTCTGACCCTCATGCCAACCCTGGGAGGTGGTAAGGCAGGGGTCACTCCCCACATGCTCCAGATGGAGAAGTCTGTGTGCACATGACCTCTAAGGGGTCTCATACTTTAAGATTTGGGGGATTCAGTCCAGAGCCCCAGGATCCTTCAGGATCAGGACCCTGACTGATGGTCCACTTCTCCAGTTATTTCAGGGCCATACCCAACTTCCTCCGCTTTCATAAATACGTCCTACGCTTTTGTGCCTCTGGGCCTTCACACATGCTGTCCTCTCTGTTTCTGTGGCTGCCCGTTCTCCTCTGCCTGGCTGCTTCATTCTCATGCTCCAAGTCCCTCACAGGTGATACATGCTCAGTGGTTTTCCTTGTCAGCATCTCACTTGCTGGCTGGGTTGAACATCCCCCTCTTTGGTGCCTATAACACATTGTACTTAAAATCATTACAACACTTATCACTCCGTGTTGTCATGGCCCATCACTTGTCTCTCCCCTGCCCCAAAATACCTAGTCTGTGAGCTACTGGAAACCAGAGACTGAACCTCAGTGCTCACTGTATCTCCGGTATCCAGCACAAGGAGCGAAGGCATGAGACACATGCTTAACAAAAGTTTGTTGACCTGGTAAAAAGGAACAATGTCTTCCAGGGACATTCCCTGGGCAGCCTTTCCTTAAGACACTTTACTGCCATCTACTGGCACGCCTTTGTAATGAATTTACAAATCTACAGGGATTACAACGTGGGGTCATTGTAAGGTGTCCAACCTGCACAGCTGCAGCCCTCGACTCGATTCTACCCTGGAACTCAGAGCACTCTGCACCACACCAATACCACCCAAGCAGCTCTGGCCTCGACGGTTCTCACCTTTCCAGGAGAAACACTTGTTTTGCCCATCTCTGGAATGTTTACCGCAGACCCTGGCAGACCGGCTGGGGCCGAAGCTGAGGGTCAGGCAGTCCATCCCCCTGCCTGGCTGAGAGTCAGAAGTCTGTCTCCTGATGGGCCACACAGACTGCTGCCTCCTTGCCGGGGGCTCATTCAGGCTTGAGCTGCCTCTGAACAGCTCTGTCTGGCAGAGGGAAGGGCAGGGATGGTCTGGAATTCTAGATGCCTTTGGGGGCTGGAGCTGCTGCCTCTGTAATTGACTGGCTGTTTGACCTCAGGCAAAAGAGATGAACCCACTGTGCCCAAGGGCTTTGTCTCCCATTAGCTGCCTCCTCCTAATGCCCTAATATGTTCAATCTCATAAGGAGCTGCCTGAATACCTCAGCCAATCAATCAAGCCCTTGGCCTTGGGAAGAAGGTGGGGGAAGCTCTTGATTCTACCACGATGCTGGCTCTGTGGGTGGTCTCATATTTTACTGCCACATCTGAGGCACCAGGAAGGAGAATATTATAAAACCGATGCTGCCTGGGGTGGGAAATCCCTAGTTTGGGGAGGAGGGTGTGTGTGTGTGAGAGGGATTTATGAGGAGCAAGTACTGAGTTCTTTCATGGCTGCGGGAAGGGCAGAAGAAAGAAGATTAGCACAAACAGAATCCACCTGTGACCAAACGTGGCACTTTTTCCAATGAATCTGTCCTGTATGTAGAATCAACATGGCAGGGCCTTGGTGATGCCCTCGCAGGGAAGGAGGGGTCAGGAATGTCCTGTCTCGGGCACAGGTCTCCCCACAGGTCACCCTGTGAAAGAGATTTCCATGTTTCTGTTGCAACACATCAGTTGTTCATTTGTGGCCCAGGCAGAAGCAGGGGGATGGACCAGGGACCACGCAGGAGGCTGGGGAAGGCAAAGTGGGCTTTCCCAGTTAGCAAGACAAAGAGAATCACGTGGCAGGCTGGATGGACAGAGGCGTGGCCAAGGCAGGACCTTAGAACACAGAGGACGCTAAGATTGGAAACTAGCTCCATCTTTTATTACTAAGAATAGCTTGCACTCCTGGCCCTTCCCCCTGCCAAATAGAGGGGAACTTCCAAAGTGGGGCAGCTTCTTGCTCCTCCATGGAATTAGGGGGCTCAAGTGAACTAGGATGGGTGGGACCCTCTGAGGGTGGCAAGACTCCTGGTACCTGAATACACAGAAGTAAGAAACTGAGACCCAGCAGGGCCTGGAGTCACAGGATGCGACAAATCCATCTCCATGAGCCTCCGACAGCGAGAGGGAAGAAAGTTCCGGGAGGCAGGACTTGGTTACAGCTCACATCACTTATTCACTTTCTCATTCAGTCACTATTTATTGAGCCTCACGTGGACCAGACACCACACAGACACGGAGTAGATACAGCAGATGCAGTGGCAGATGTAGTTCCTGTCCTTGTGGAGCTTACGTGCTTGTGGAAAAGAAAAAAATAAACCAGATAAAAAGAAGGAGTACTAAGAATGAAATGCACAGACTAGCCGGGCTCGGTGGCTCAGCCTGTCATCCCGTGCCTTTGGGAGGCTGAGGTGAGTGGATTGCCTGAGCCCGCGGGTTCGAGACCCGCCTGGGCAAGCAAGACCTCATTTCTACAATCAATCAAAAAATTAGCCAGGCGTGGTAGCGCGCGCCTGTAGTTACAGTTATTCGGAAGGCTGAGGCGGAAGGATCGCCGGAGCCCAGCAGGTCGAGGCTGCGGTGGCCGGGAGCGGCCACTGCACTCCAGTCTGGGCGACAGAGTGAGACTCCAACTCAAAAAAAAAAACGAAATGCACAGACTAATGTGACTGAGGACAAGGTGGGGGGCACAGGGGAGATCAGATGCATGTTGGTAAGGAAAGGCTTCAGATGTGTCTTGCTTAGAAAGAGGATGTGGGGTCTATCAAGGTGAAGAGGCAGGGCACAGGATAGGCTGAGAGCATTTATTATCAATCTATCTACTATCAATCCATCTATCTGTCTATCCACTTATCCATCCATCCATCCATCCACCCACCCACCCATCCATTCATCCACATATTTATCCCTCTATCCATCCATACATGTACCCACCCATCCATTCATCCATTCATCCACATATTTATCCATCCATCCATCCATCCACATATTCATCCATCCATGCATCCATTCATCCATCCTCAGATTTTATCCATCCATCCATCCATCCATCCATTCATCCATCCATCTGGGATATACTATGTGTCCAACACTGTGCTATGCCTTTGGAATTGCACTAAACCAAACAGTCCCCCTGCCTTCTTGGCATTTACAGTCTATTACAGTCTAGCCAGGAGATGTCCCAGAAGAGGAACTAGACCAAATATTTACCTTGACTCCTGTCTTATTTATCAGAAGTTGCCACCTGGTAGACCTCATAGAGCCACCAAAGTCTTGTTTTCTTGAGCTTAAATTGTATACTTTTACTTTTAAAATAGAAAATTCATATACAGTTCTGGGTTCCTGTGAAGATCAGTAACTGGCAACACCAGGCCCTTACTCCCCCATGGTAAAAACTGGCTGAGTGGCTTGCAGCTGCTGCCTCAGAGGGGACATGGGTCTTCATGTCCAGCAGTTTCCACTGCTCCTGTCATCTCTCCTATCAGCTGAAGCCAAGTGGCAGAGACCATTTGTCACAGAGTCTGTGCTGCTGTTTTCTGTGCAGTAGGGAAATATTTCTCTGTGCCTGTGCTTCTTCCTACCACCTGGCCCTTCACTCACTGACCGGTTTGTCTCCTATGAGCAGCTGCACAGGCAGCCCCTAATTTAGTTAAGCCCATTCTGAAGATGGCAATTAGCTCAGTGCAAATCTTCAGGAAACCCACACCCCTGCCCTTCCTGCAAACCCAGGGTGGGAGGTTAGGCAAGTGGACGGGAAGCACCATCCCTTCTCCTGCCATCAGACGGCCTCTCTGCTGTCCCAGGCGGGTCTGTGTCCCAGGCAGGCTCTCACAGGCCCCAGGGAGAAGAGACGCTCTGCAATGAGGCTGGCGTCTGCCCAGAGCCCTGCTTTCCCCAGGGCAAGGCTGGAACCCCGGGAGGGTGGAGTAGATTCCAGTGGAGAATAGCGATTGCTCAAGAAGACCCATGCATTCATCCGAGGGACTCCTTGGAAAGAAGGCCACTCGGAGGGGCTGCGCCAGAAAGTCACATTATGGAGGATGAGGCAAGACTCACAAGGGAAACAGTTCAACACCTCAGAGAAAAGCTAGACTAGGGCATGAGAAGTAACCAGAGAAAACATCAGAGAGGAGAAAACAGAAGGTTTCGGGTACGAGCCTCCTTTAAGGACTTGCAGCCTGACCCCTTTGTGGTCTAAGCTTCGTTATTTCTCCCAGATGGGCAGCCCAGCTGTGCTTGAATATCTGCAAGTGACGGGCAGCTCACTCCCTCACCAGGCAGCCCACTTGAATGACTTTGCCAGTCAGACAGATTTTCTGTATATTGAACTGAAATATACCTCCCTCTTTGTTTTCATCACTGGTTCCAGTTCTACCCATTGGGGGCCGCAGGAAACAAGTGGTAGTTTCTAAACTTGGCTCCTTAGCATTTTTTTAAAGAGAAAAAGTCTCCTGAACTTGAGATATTCTGATTTGCTTGTTCTAGGAGGACATCTCAGTTTGACCTGTCCTGCATTCATTCTGCCTTCTTCTGGTAATAGCACCTCTATTTGCATTGGCATTGATGGAACCAAGCCTTCCTCTTTTGTGCAGTCGAGGTGGGACCAGCCCAAAGTGTCCACAGAGCAAAGAGCGGAACAAGCCAGTCTTGTTCTTCCCCAGGAATCTGATTATCGAAAAGAGAGGAACAAGGATGAAAGTACATAGAGCTGACCTATCCTGAGGCCATTTCTGTCACCTAGGCCCCTGGCAGGGCCTGGGGACCCCACCTTTCTGACACTCGAGTATTTTTATTTTCCTTTGCTTCTAGGAGCTCCACCATAAATGTCCAATAAATCTCTATTTTGCCTAAGCCAGCCAAAGTCTATTTATTTTCCAAATGGAGAACTCTATCCAACACAGAATGTGTGTGTGTGTGTGTGTGTGTGTGTGTGTGTCTGTGTGTGTGTTGGGGGGTGGGGGGCAGGGTGTGCCTGGGAATCTGAATATCACTCTGCTGGAAACAGTCTTTGGGGGCAATTAGATGATCTTATTTCATCCTCACCATTTCACGTATGAGGAAACAGAGGCCAGAGAGGAAAGTGCCTCCCCGGCCCCATGATCCTGCAGCATGAGCAGAGTTCTTTAAAAGGCAGCCAAGAAGAGAGAAACTGAGGAACAAACAGCATCTATCAGATTTCTCCCCATACTCCCTTCTGCTCCAAGACATTTCCCCCAGATTTTTGAGCCCCAGTTTCCGAGGGAGAAGCTCTCCCCCAAGACTCCACCCGGGCGGGCGGGGGTAACAACTCTTCACTGTTCCCCCTCCGCCCCGCAGGAGCTGGGTAGGAAGCGGCAGGGGCTCTAGGCCACTGGATTGGACGGCGTAAAGACCTCACGGAGAGAGGTCAGCACTTGAAAAATTCCTCAAGTCAAAGGGCTTGGGGCTTGGGTGCCGCACAAGGCCCTCACTGTGTGCGCACATTGTCTCCCTGATAAAAGGGGCCGGGCCTGGGAAAACGGAGCTGTCTCCAGGAGACCGGGTAGGCTGCTGGGGAATGCCCAGGGCCCCTCCCTCCCCCAGACACCAGGGCCAGGGATGGCGAGGGGAGAGGGAGAGACAGGGGGTGCGGGGTGTGCTCAGAGGGAGGGGTCTGAGTCCAAGAGTCCAGAGACACTCCAGGTGGTGCCAGGTGGCGTGTTGGAGTCAAAGAATGAAGCGAGTAGGAAGGTGACAAAACCCCTTTTATTAGGCCCTTCCTTTCTCCACCCCCTCCAGCCATCCCAGAAGCCCCTTTGCTTCCCCACACAAATAGGCAGGGCTTTCCCTTGTTCAAGAAGAGTCTTCGGGGTAGGAAAGCCATGGGGAGAGGCACAAGGATGTTGTTCCCCAGAGCCAAGTGTCTTCAACAGAGAGCTGTGTGTCTCTGTTAAGCCTCTCAAACAGCTCCAGGAGGAGGGGAGTGACTTGGAGTCTGCGGCCCATCCTCCCAGTGGAGGCACCACCCGCCTGCCAGGATCTAGACACCCTACTCCAGGGCTTCTGGAAGACGGCCCTCAAGCACATCCAGCTGAACTGAGAAGCAGGCCAAGTGGCTTCCTTCCCCCTGGCTCCCAGAATGATTATATTCACAAGCAATTAGTAATTGCAATTAATTGTTAATAACAGTCACCATTTCAGGGCCTATTAGGACAGCCCAAGACATGTACCAGCACCACCCATGCCATTATCTTCGATCTTTACAAGCGCCCATCCAGAAGGACATTCCAGGTGGTGCCCTTCTGCTGAGGAATGCGAGGTTCGGAGGTTGGACTTGCCCCATGTTGCATGACTGAGAGGGAGGGCAGGGACGGGCGCCCACAGTACCCAGGCAGTCTGGCTCTAGACTGTCTGCTCGCTTTGCTCCCTCCCTGCTGGTGACTGACAGTCTTCGTCACAGGCAGGGAAGGCTGCTCTCTGAGAATGGGGTCAATGGGGGGACCTGGTTTGGTTCACCAGTCAGAAAACAAGAACGCTCAGAGGACAGCCTCTCACTGGCCCCATGTTAGCAGGGCCAGTAAAGGAAGTGAGGTCAGCTAAAATACAGGACACCCAGTACAATTTAAATTTTTGATGAACAACAAATAATTTTGTAGTATAAGTCTATCCCAAATATTGCATGGGATAGACTTATACTCATTCCTTGTCTATTGAAGTATTAACTGGGTGTCCTGTATTATTTGCTAAACCAGGCAACCCTACCCATAAGTCACTGCTGGTGATTCCAACTTTGAGTTCATCCTCTCCCACTCCCCTCCAGGAATGTCCCAATCACCCTAGGACCCATCAGGTACACTTCAAATCCTAAAAGGGAAATGCCAAAATGCCCTGCAGTCCTCGTGCCTTCTGCCAAAGCAACTTGAAGCAGTTTGGTCTCTAAGGGAAAGGCTGAAGGCTTTGAGCTCTCAACTGGCCAAGAAGGGAGCTTGGGAATAACAAGGAAGTATCAAGTACTCTTCCTGAATTCCTGGGCAACTGAGTGTTTCTGAGAAAGACTCTCCCCCAGGGCATCCTCCACCTTGAACTTTCCCTTAATAATAATAACAGCCTTTGGTAAGGGCATCCATTCATTCATTCTTTAAATCATCCATCCATCCTAGTTTACCGTGTACCAGACAGTGTATTAGGCTCTGAGGAAGCATAATCTCTATCCTTGGGAAGCTTATATGAAGGGGGACCCAAAAAACCCTGGAATTTATTTATTAAAAGTTTGTGTACTTATTCTTACATGTTTAAACTTCAGTCACCTTCAGAGTACTCTTTATTTGATGCAATATACCTATCAAGATGATTTTTCCACTGTGCAAAACAGTTTTTGAACTTGTCAATTTTAAAACTTTTTTGTGCTCCTGCCGTTTTTTGTTTCACCTCTTCCACATTGGCAAAGTATTTCCCTTTGAGAGCTTTTTTTCATCCGGGGAAACAAAAAAGAAGTTGCTTGAGGGAGGAGAGAGATCAGGGGAATAGGGAGGGTGGGGCACAGGGGTCGTGCCATTTTTGGTTCAAAACTGCTGAACACCCAGCCCTGTGTGGGCAGGTGCGTTATCATGGTGGAAGAACCAGTCACTCGTGTGCCACAACTCAGGACATTTCTTCCACCAATCATGACGCAACCTTCTCAAAACTTCCAGATAAAAACTTTGGTTATTTGATCCAGAGGAACATATTCTGAGTGTCCTACAAGAGGCCCACCCTCCAAAAGATAATTCTGGGTAGGACCAGACCTTGTCGCAGGCCAACAAAGCACCCACATTGAAAAATGCTCGTGGAGGAGGGGAACTGGGCATTCCCACCGGAAATTCAACCACCCTGTGAGGTTGGCAGTCTAGGGAAGGTGGTGGCATTATGATCACTTTACGGATGAGAAAACTGAGACTCAGAAAGGCACAGCAGCTTAGCCAAGGCCACAAAAATGGTGAGTGGCACAGCCAGGACTTAAAGCTTGTGCTGCCACCTGAGTTCTCTGCATATTAACCTCTTTCCCAACTTAACTCTCTTGGGAAACGTGTCTGACATGTGTTAGGAAATGACATCTTTCATATCAAAACATAGGAAAAAGAACAGAAAAGACCTTGCCTGAAATCCCTTGGTGCTTTAAAAGGCGGAAAATATTATAAATGTATCCAAGGGCAATTCTCTAAAAGGGCTGATTTGCAAACCTGAGCTCATGAGCGTTTGAATGGTTATGGGAACCCCCTTTTCTCTTGGCATCCCTAACACTCTGGCTGCCCAGAGGGCTGCGGCAGGGCGGGGTTGCCTGGCGGGAGGTGGGGCGCCTTCTTGGGAGAGTGAGGTCACTTGGCCTCCAGCTGTAACGTGGAGAGCTGCCCCCTGTGGCCTCCCGCTGCTCCCAGACATCTGCTGGGTGCATGTAGGGTGTGAGGGGTTAAGCTTCAGGTGGGAGCTGGGAGTAGGGCAAGAGAAGCTCGGGGCCCAGGCTAGTCGTTCGTTCGGATGGTCTGAGCAGGATCCCAGATGCCACTGGCGTGTGTGTTGATTTATGGCTCAGAGTATCCGTTCTCCTCATTTAGGAAATGGGAATAGTACTAACTGGTACAGTTAGTACCATTATTGGGAAGACTAAGTTGGAAAACCTAGGACAGCCATGTAGCACAAAGTCTGGTAGGGGAAAGCACACAAAAGGTTTGGTACATGGCGATGATGAAGACACAACCCCATCCTCAAAGAGCTCACTCTCTTCATTTGCTTGTTCATTCATTTGTTTGACCAACACTTTTCAGCATCTACCTCATGTCAAGCACGAAGCCCTGGCAGTGGTCAGCAGCTGGGCCATCAGGAATACCTTTTAAGAATGGAGCCCAGATCGTTAATAAGCCAAAAGATAACAGGTGCTGGCATGGCTGTGGAGAAAAGGGAACACATCTACACTGTTGGTGGGAATGTAGGCTAGGTCAACTGTTACAGGCTGAAAAGAGGCCATTTTGGTTATATTAAAACAGTCTTTAGAAAAGACTTAGTTGGGCTAAACGTAGAAGCCGTTTGAATTTAAAAGTGAACAGTTTTTCCTTGTTCTCCCTTCACTGTCCTGGGATCTAGTAACTGTTGCTGGTTCTGAAGGAAACACAACCATCTTCAATGAGCCCCCTGATAAGCAGGAGACACACACACAAAGCTGCACGTTCCTGGAAAAGCCTCTGCTAGACCTAGATAAGAAATGGGCTCTGCTGAAACTTTTTAAAACCCAGAAATGTATCTGTTTCCTTAGTCTCTAAATGACAACTGCTTTCTTTCATGTCTTTGTATTAATTTTATATATAATGTTTAATCAAGCCTTGTGAACCAGAACTCCCAGAATAAGCAAAAAACTGTAACCAGCTAAAAAGTACACTGCCTCAAACCGTTCGAGATAATTATAACTTAGAAGAATGGCAGGATTGATGTAATCTCAGCATCGGTTTGTGACAGTAACTGTTTAGGGTCTAAACACTGATTAAGAAAGAAGCTGAGTAATGATCATAAGGCATGTAGTTGTTATTAATCAATAGTGGGGAGAAGATAAGACACTGCATGTTTCATTATGAATACGAGATAAAAACTTTGCTTAAACGAACAGGTTTTTGGTGGATACACAGCCTGTTCCCTGATCCCATGGTACCAGAATAAAACTCCTTACTTCTCCCAGGCTTCTGCCTCTCATATTTGATTGATTGTGAGGGAAGCAGCTGATTGTTGGATTGGGCTGTAACACAACCTCTTATGGAAAGCAGTGTGTGATTTCTCAAAGAACTAATAACTGAGCTTCCATATGATCCAGTAATCCCTCTCCTGGGAATATACCTGGAGGAACATACATCGCTGTACCAAAAAGACACCTGAACATACACATGTTTATTGCCATACTATTCACAATAGCAAAAACATAAAACCAACCCAGATGCCCACTGAAAGCGTGCAAAATAAAGTGTGGTATATATACATGATGGAATCTTATGCAGTCATAAAGAAGAACAAAATCATGGCCTTCCCAGCAACTTGAGTGCAGTTGAAGGCCATCATACTAAGTGAACATTCATAAAACAGAGAACTGAATACTGCATGTTCTCACTCATAAGTGGGCACTGAACACTAGTCACATTAACATAAGGGTGGGATCAGCTGATGCTGAAAACTGCCAGGGTAGGAAGGGAGGTGGGAAGGACGGGGACACCTGGCAACACAAAGGATACCTGGTCCACTACCAGGGAGAAGAGGGCCAGCTAGAAGCCCAAATTCCATCTGCATACAGCCTGCTAATGTAGCAAATCCTCACTTGCACCCCACAACTCTAAAATAGATTTTTTTAAAAAAAAGACAACTCTAAAATAGATTTAAAAAAGAACTGAGCCCTGTTCAAGTACCAGTCTAGCCACACTCTTGTTTCCTTGAGCGGTGTGTGGCTTCTTTGTGCTCAGCTCCTCACCTTTAAAAAGGCCCCACAGGCAGATTGGGAAGTGCCAGTGAGCAGTGGTGAGCTGGCAAATAAATGCTTGACAACTGGTTCTCTGGATGGGGAACAGAAAGCCCTGATTTATAGAGTTTGCCAATTTCTGTGATGTAAATGCTCCCGTCATGGCCAATAGGATTTTCTGTTGAATTGAGTAGGAGGTAAGAGGGGGGAAAAAAGGATTTAAGAATGCTATCAAGTTCATTGTCACCCTCCCAACCATGTCATTACCAATAGCATGCTGCCTCCCAAATCCCTCATTCAGTTAACACACATTTCCTACTTTCCCCTTATCTACCCTGTTCTGGGCACCGGGAAGCAAAGACACCATTTAGGAGTGGGTGATTGGTAGTTGTAGAGGGAATGCAGACGATGACCACACTATGTAATGTCTCTTGGAGAATCAAGAAATGCACAGGGGCTTTTGTAAATGGGTATCATGAACCACTGATTAGTAAGGTGCAGTCTGACATCCTCTGGGATGGAAGGATGGTAGCTGAGGAGTGTTTCAAACCAAGAATGCCCTTTTCATTTATTCCTCAACAAATAAAAGAAAAAAAGAAAGCACAGAGAAGGGTGGGGAATAACAGGGAAGGTAATAATAGACCACTGCTGGAATAGCAGATATTCTGGGAACAAGGCTACCAGTAAGTAAGGCGGAGTAAGAGAACAGGAGAGCCAGGGCTCCAGAGACCATTGGAGAGAAGTTGGGGGCAAAGGCTTAGCTGTTTCTACCCACCCCTTCCCCAAAATCCTTCCCCCAGCTCTATTCAGGCTCCATAGACACCGTGGGGAAAACTGAGAGCAGGGAGACACACCAACCCCACCTGTTTATGGTGTCTCTCTCTGTCTCTGTCTTTCTCTCCTTTTAGGTTTAGTGTTTTGATTTTGAAAATCAGATTGGGGCTCTGGTACATTCTGTAGGTAACAGTACCACCCATTCCCCCCCCTTTAAAAACAATTGCCAATATTAGCCCTATAGTTACTCTGGCATCCAGGTAAATAAAGAGCCAAGATTTTATACAATGAATACAAACAAATCTCTCGACTGTGTTCTATCTTGCTGACCCCTAAGGTAAGTGTCAGACCCCATTATGCCCATCAGAAGTTAGCCTGACTGGACCGGGGAGGTTGCCCTTGGCACTGTTGGCAGGGTGGAGTGTGTTAGGGCAGGCTTCCCAGAAGAGAGAACACCCGAGCAGGCTTTTAAGGCGGCATGGAAATTGGCCAGGTGAACAAGATAGGGACGGGCACTCCAGGCAGCAGGGAACAGAATGTGCTAAGGCAAAACGGTATGTTTAAGAACTACAAGCTGTTTGCGAATCCTGCGGAATAAACAGCAAAACAGGAAGCACAGCTGAAAGCAGAACTAGCGGGAGGTCAGGTACCAAGTTTATGACTTTAAATTTGAGAGCAATAATACACCATCACAGGATTATAAAAGGAGATGTATAGGGTGGAGGGGAAGGGAGGGGTAAAGCAAAACTGATCAGATTTGTGTTTCACAAAGAAGACACTTTGGTGGCAACATGGAAGGTCACCAGGAGGTGAGGCAGGAGGCCTTGGAGACCAGTGAAGCTGCTGGAAAGTTCCAGGCAAGAGAGGCAGCGGGGAGCTGAAAAACCCCTTAATTGTATTATTCCTTTTCCTTGTGGTTCTCAAAACTGAAGGCTCCCCCCTCATCCCAGAGGACAGCATCAACTTTAGTTCAGACCAAGTGCTGGGCAGGTCTTACAACGTTGCCCTAGCCAGGCTTATCTCCACAGGCAGCTCTGGCAGGAGGGAGTATCTTATAATGCTCAGCTGGCCGTGAGTCCCCATGGCAAAGGTGACTCTGGGACTCTCTAAGATGAGAAAGGTCCTTCATGCTACCAGGTATCAGGCTGTCCTTGGGGGACCCAGGCAGATGAGAGTCTGCAAGTTGGACTCTGCAGGAGGGGAAGGGTGGTGTATCCTGCAATTCCCTGGCCTGCCTACAAGGAAACCCGATTCTGCTGGAAGGCCCTGGACCAGGAATTGGAAGACAGAGAAGTGTCAGGGCTGAGAAGGGTAGAAAAGGGGGCAGCATTGTCCCTGTCGTGGGGGGTGGGTTCACTCTCAGTCCAGACCTGGGACCATCTCTCCCCTCATTAACATCTCAAAGGGGGAAGAAAGGGGCTGTGTGAGCGGGCAGCTTCCCTTTAACAGCTTCTTCCTCTCTGGAGACAGTTCCACAATGAAGGAGGGGCCGGTCCAAAGCCGCCTGCCCAGGCTCTGCCAAAGCCACCAGGGCACTGTGGGGCTGCCTCGCCACCTGCTGGTTGCTTCTGGCAGCGGGGCACAGGCGTTCGTGGATTCTACAGGGTCAGACTGATACTCTAAGGCAGCCAGCATCAGTTTGGAGAAAGCTGGGAATGTAAGGGGCTTCGAGAAGTTAGGAAGTTTGTGGGGGAACCTAGGATGGAGTTCTGGGTGAGAAGTCGACGTGCTGGGGGCAGGAAGTCTGTGTCACACATACTCAATGAATTCAGGGCCAACTTCCCGGTGAGCTCATGGGTCTCCGTTTCTTACTTCTCCCTCTTTTTTACCTGTTGAGGGGTAAGAACATCACTAACCAAAGTCTCTTCTCAAGTCCTAATTAAAATGTGTGCATATGATGCGTGATTGAAATATACTGGGAGAAATTCCTCTGGCCAAAGTTATGAGCCCACCAGTGTGCATAGCCTAAAACTCACACATTGATCATTTCTGTGGATTAGATTGAATACCAAAGTCAAAATATAAACGCTGCCTGACCGAAGCCATCCACTGCATTTCAGCTTCTTCACTGTGGCCCAGAAGTATTGAACACTACATGGGCACCAGGGGGCATAGAGACTAGTAAGACCCAAGTTTATCACTCAGGAGCTATAGGGAAGAGTGACCAATAGCATAATGGAAAAATCCTAATCCTGACTGCCCAATATTTGGCATGAAGATATTAATTAGGCATGCCCTTGAGGGGCTGCTGTCAAGATGATTAATGTTGCACAGGAAGGATCACGATAGTCTACAAGAATAATATACCTTTAAATAGCATTTACTGCCGGGCTCGGTGGCTCAGCCTGTAATCCCATGCTTTGGGAGGCTGAGGTGAGTGGATTGCCAGAGCCCGCGTTCGAGACCCGCCTGGGCAACTTGGCAAGACCTCACCTCTACAATAAATCAAAAAATTAGCTGGGCGTGGTAGCGCGCGCCTGTAGTTCCAGCTACTTAGAACGCTGAGGTGGAAGGATCGCCGGAGCCCAGCAGGTCGAGGCTGCGGTGGCTGGGAGCAGTCACTGCGCTCCAGTCTGGGTGACAGAGTAAGACTCCAACTCAAAAAAAAAAAAGCATTTACCACCTACTAGGCATATCCCATGAACTTTTATACTATTTCAGATGTTAACCCTACTTGCATACATTAAGTCTATGAGGCAGGTACTATTTCTATTCTCATTTAGGAGAAGTCACATAGCTACTTCACGGTAGAGATGGGATTGGAACCCAGGAAGCCTCCCTCTGACATCTGTATTCCTTACCATTGTACCATACTCTCATTTATTAAGCTCAATCTTCATACAAGGAGCCACTTTTCTGAAAAATAGTTGAGCCTGAGATAACATGGCCAGCAGAGAACACTCAAGATCAAGGTAAAATGTTGGGTTGAAGCAGGACAGAAAGCTTCAAGGACCGTGCAGCCATTCTGACTACCAGGGGGATGAGCAGTAGTTGATACGGGGACGAGGACCTGGATGCAACACCTGGGCAGACATCAGCCCCTAAGCTCAGAACCTAAAGAGGGGGCTTTACTCAAACCCATAAGCAGAATAACAAGGCTTCATGATAAGCGCCTCCAAGCAGGCAGCAACACTGAAGCTGACTCAGATTGAATCAGAACAGCAGCGATTCACATGACCACCCTGGTTAAGAAGAGGTGATTTCCAAGCAGAAAAGTGAAAACTGACGTCTGAATCTGCTGACCATACTTTAACATTGACTGTCTACTGAGCATGCATTAGACTATAAATGGCAAAGCATAGGCTTAATCATTCTCAGCCTGAGCTGACTTCTTCGGGAATGAATGTGAGTGTATATGTGCATGTTAGAACAACAGAACTTCTGGCATGCTTAGTGAACTGCATTAATTTGTTCTTTGAATACACGGTTAACTGGGTGCCTACTGTGTGGCCTTTGGGGACATGCACAAGCAACCTTGTCCTTCATTCCCAAAGGCCGTCACG
>CAUYQG010031029.1:0-19304 GCA_963574415.1 Tarsius wallacei | reverse complement strand
GCCCGGCTAATTTTTTGATTTATTGTAGAGATGAGGTCTCGCTTGCCCAGGCGGGTCTCGAACCCGCGGGCTCAGGCAATCCACTCACCTCAGCCTCCCAAAGGCACGGGATTACAGGCTGAGCCACCGAGCCCGGCTTATATTCTCATTTTTAATTGAGCCAATTTAAGTTTGTTATCTGCCATTTGGCATGAAAAATCCTAACAAATACATCTTCCTAAAGCCCTGAATTAAAGAAGGATTCCACGTGCTATTCTACAGAGAAAGCTAGATAAGTTGGCTTCACATGATCATTGTCCTAGGGAAAGACTGTATACAGGATACTTTAGTACAAGGGTGATGTAACACTTAATGCTTTGTTCTGCCTAGGGCTCCTTAAGCTAATGAATGACGTCAGTTTTAAATGAGTCCTAAATCAATTTCACTCGACTGTTGATGCTTCTAGGCTGTAGGCTGACTAAGTGCGATGATGATTGGGGTAAAATACTCTGAGAGTATAGAATAGATCTTCTATTCAGGAAACTCCACTAGGTTTTATTGCTGTGCCAAGTTATTTGATGACTTTGTTCCAGTTGACTATCCGGAACAGTGGGCAAAAACAGATTCTGAGGCTGGTTAAGGCTCAACAGGAAAGTGGTCTCAACTGATTAATGATATCTGACATAGACGTTGGAGGAGAAATGGTAGGATCCATGTCAGACATTTTTTTCTATTCCTGACCTGGCTATGGAGTCACATTCTCAAATGCAGAGCCATTGAGCAATGGCTTATTTCAACATGAATTTTCAGTGTTAGTGAAAAAAAAAATCCAATAACTTCTATAATCAATGGAAATTGCATGGGCAATATCAAACATTACAACTAAAAATATTTCATCTGTCTTATGGAAAATTCTTACAAGTTTCACTAAATTTAAAGAGGTTTTTGCTGGTGATATACATCCCTTTAAACAGTTTAAAATGAGGGTGAGGTGGAGGAGAGAGACTATGTATCACACAGACGTGTAGCAATTCTATTTAAATCAGCCATAAAATGATGTGGCTGGTAGAAAAAAAAAGCAAAAAATTCTGAACAAAGTTTGGACAATATAGACAAGAAAAATCACTTCATATTGTATTTAGATTGGTTTGGTTAACATCAGAAGGTGAAATGCAGTGTAAATTACTATAATTTTTACCACCCATCCATGAGTAATGTACTGCTAAGATATAGCATATTTACAGTAGAAAAGAGTTCAGATTTGTCCCAATTAACCTTGTAACTAGATGTACTCCAGTGCTTATTAATGACAGTAATGAGATGCAGACAAGACAATGCATTAAACATCATTGGCATATAAATTAAATTCACATACAGTTTAAAAGGAATAGATACCTTTATGTACTGGACACGAAGGAAAATTATTAAGAAGCTATTTCATAAGAAAAAGCTAATTAGAAAGAAAATTCAATACTTTCTCTAGTGCTCATCTCCATCAATGTTGGAAACAAGTTTGACCACGAACTGAGAAATTGTTCCCATTGAAATTACTGTGCAAGGTATGAAATTAATTTTATGATTGTCCCAATGGAAGCTACAGTAGCTACAAATACTTATATGCCCATTATCATTTTCCTCTATATTGGCCTACATTTTAATTTGCTTAGGTTTCTATCTAAAGCTTATGAATAATTTAAAATAGATCTTCCTCTATCTTTACAGCAAAATAGTGATAGATAGAATAATGAGATAGACATTTTGCTGTACACAGAATCTAAACTCGACAGCAAAAAATGTAGAATGTATACCAAAAGTTTGTTTAAAAGGTCATTTCTAAGACTACATCATTAAAGGGTAGCTCAGTGAACAACATTTAACAATGCGACTCTTGCTCTGTACATTTCTTTCTTTCTTTCTTTTAAAGCAGGATTTATTGAGAGGACAGAAAAACTCCCACAGTGGGAGGGGACCTGAGGGGGTTGCCCGCTCTGTACATTGCATAAATAGAAGAATTCCAGACAGGATGGGAGTATTCTAAGATACTCCTTAAAAGATTGTGCCCTATATCTTAGAAGGAGCATTTACCTTTTTTTTTTTCAGGGCTAAAGAAAATTTAAGATTTGATGAGAATATTGAACTCACCTGTCAATTATTAGAAAATACTCCCATATTGAAAGGTTGAAACCAAAACCGAGTCTTCGCAATTGTCCTAGGCTAATAACTACTGCTTGTTTCCTCCAGATTTAACTAAAAACCAGATCCAGTCTTATAACAATAGCAGCAACAAAAAAGAAGGGGGGTTCCTCCCACTCACCTATGTAATAAACATCAAACAATTAGGTTGGCGCTGACATTAAGTACAATGGTGTCAAAGCCACCATCAGAAATCAATCAAAGACATTTTTCCTTTGTGATTAAAAAAATTTTTTTTTATTCACAGCAATCAGAAAACCAAAGAGGAAAAGCAAGCTTCTAAACAAAATCAAAATTAGTAACAGCAGACCCATTGCCAAGGGCAACATGCATTTGACAGAAGATGCGATGATGACAGATGAGTCCTCATTTTCAGTCTAAATTTTGTCTACAAAATGAATTCATAATATCTTAAATATTACCAGCTATGCTTCACTCACCTTTGTTCTCCAGAATGGAAGGGAGCTGTGGGCTGGCAGAAGTCAACAGGGGTGTAATTTCCTCTATTTCCCCCCTTGAGATCCCCCCCATTTTACAGTTGACAGTAATTGTTATTGTTCTCCCTCCCTTCCAATTCTCTTCATCTTTTCTCTATATTCATGGGTCTTATTTCCTCTTCCCTTCTCTTCTGTTATAAGGTTGCTGTTGTTTAGTTTCAGCTACTGGGACCACCCATTTTTTAACTGATTTGAAAATACTCTTAACCAAAATTATATATAATTCTAAAATGTCTTCCTTTGAAAAAATATTTTTATGGACTTCAATTGGAATGATTTCATTTTTTAACACTAAAAGTTTTCAGGGATCATCTATTGTAACTTCCTCATTTTATAAATGAAAAAACAGATCCAGAAAGGTTACATAATTCACATTAAATATCTAGTGTTGGTATAGTCTCCAAAATGGTTTAACAAACTGTTTCAGACTGTATTTTGAATGCCAATTTTGATGATCTCAAAACCTCATGGGAACACCAGGTATTAGTTATCATCACTTTATAGATCAGATAGTCTCAGTTCAGAGAAGACAATTAATTCACCCAAGGTTACACAGTAAGTGATAGCCTTGCTGACTACAAGTATAGTCACTTTCCCAGGGTATGCTATCTATTGTGATATTGACAAGGTCAAATGTTTATTAGTATTAGTAAATGTTAGTATTTAATTTTTTAAAAAAATTTTATTTTATTTTAAAGATGTGAGGTACAATTCAGGATTAGGTATACAAGTGGTCATCGTACAGGTAAAGTTTGGGTCTAACTTTGGAGTGTTTACTTTCATTTTTAGTAATTTTCCCTTAACTCCAAAATTAATACACGAATCACTTTGATAACATCAATAATCTCATTTATTTTTAAGTTCTATGAATCTAGTAAGAAATGGGCCAGAGGTTGTTCGTCAATACTATATTGTGGGATGAGCTGAAATGCCTCATGATAATGGGTTTTTACATGTTGTGAACCAGAGCAAATCAGTTTAATACTTGTCAAAATTTGTGCCTCACACAAGACTTTACAAACTCGCTAATAATCAGAAACTAGAAATTTTCAGAGACCTCTCAATAGAGTACAATTATCTAAGACAAATGCGGGGCAGATATCAAAAATTACTCTCATATTCTGTTTATTAAGCTCTTTTCTACAAAAAAAACTAGATAGTCCTTTCTACATTTTCTTTGCTTGATAAGCTTCAGAACAGTTTTCATAATGGACCAGCTAGAAAACAATATTGAGCTTTCAAGCACACTATGTTTAGACAGACTGTAAAGGTAACAAAAGGTACAATTAGCAGAAGTGACCGCAAACTAATAATGGCAGAGCTATTTATTATTGAATGATCTTCCTCTAATTTTAGAAACCGAAGAACCTTCATTCCCCATTGTCCATATTTTAATTAATGCCCATTATTTTCCCTAAATAGTGCCCTCTTTTGACATGCTATTTATACACACAATTTCTGAAAATATATAGAATGTGCATGGCAAGCAGAATCTCCACAAAATGTTTTGTAAGAAGTATTTGGGTCTCTTTTGTCTCAGGAATGTCTTGAGGACAAATTTGTAGTTGTGCCCTCTTGGGGGAATTCCAGCTTTCAGTTTCTTTTTATGTAATTTTAATATATTTGATGTTGTATTTTGATTACTCTGCATACATTTTCTGCTTCTCCGATTAATTTGACTTCCGTAGGACAGGCTTAACAATAAGGCACTTCAGTTGGGTACTGAATTCCTTCTTCTGGTTCTTTTCAGGGTGACTTTGCTTGACTCCCCTTGTGCTATTAACACATAAAAAGAGCGTTTATAGGACACCTTTTTATTTTTTTATGTAGAACAACTCATATAGGAATGTTTGTCCAGCTGAAATGTACCCTAAATGACTAATGAAGCAATAAAGAGTTCAGCTTGATATATAAAAATAATGAAGACTGAATATTACAACAGATTACTGAAGAAGGCTAAATAATTTCCATTTGTGGATATCTCAAATTGTAGTAGTTAAAAGAGCTTTTTCAGCTTAGAATCCAGAATACATCAGATATTTGCCATCTCCTTCATTTTTTTGATTATTTTATATATAGTTTTCTTAAGTTAGTAAACATAGGTTTTAAAAGATTTATTCTAAGGATATTTTCTTAAGAATCAATAAAGGTACCTAATCTCAAGCCAGGTGAAGTGGGGACCAAAGGGAGGCCCAAACTTTACCTGTATGATGATCACTTGTATACCTAATCCCAATTTGTACTTCACATCTTTCAAATTAATTTTTTTAAAAAAGTTGTAGATTCTGTGCTAAAGAAAAATAACCTATCAAATTGAAGATGCTGTCATTTCCAAAATCTGCTTGCAAGACCTCAGTTTTGACTTGAAGTATCTTTTCTTGTGATTAGTCAAGCTAAAAATTATTATTATTATTATCTTTTTGCAATCAACAGAAGAAACGAGACACAAGAATGCTAGTGATATGTTAAGAACAACTTTATTCAGCTTAGTAAGTTGAATTCCTGATTTTATTCAGAGTGTCACCAATTGCCTTGATCCTAGCTAAATAAATGAGGACCCTTGGGCTTCTAAAATGACTCAAACCTACCAACTATATTTCATCTAATCTCTGCTATGTCACAGCAGGTGCACCACTCTGACATCAAAGCAGCAAAGTAGCAAAACTGTTAAAATACCATGAATGTGCTGTTGATCTGTGCCACCGAAGTCCTAATCAGAACCCAGAAAGCATGACTACTTGTACCTGATCTTTAGCAAACACTTCCACACATTCATTATTGTATGAACCAAGCAGCCACTTAGTGGATTCACAACTCTTTAGACATTTTAAATGTACTTTTGACTTGATCTCTTTGTATACTTATGCTTTTTCCAAACTTTAAAGAAAATATAAGCATCTAGGCATTTCACTCTTCTATTTGTTTTTAAAACTCTTTTAATGGTAAAATATTTTGTTAAATGTACTATGTATTAAGAAAATGTCAAACATGTAATTACAGGAAGGTTATCAGTCTGATGCATTTAAACTAGGATGTACGTATGACATAATGTGGGCTTCACTCCTACACCACATCACATTTAAAGAACTCTATGTGATCACTTAGGTAAGATAAGTCCATAATGGTTAATATGTTTTTATATATTCTATTCATGAAGTTTAACTGCTTCTTTTACTTTAATCAGCATTGAATTAGTCCTTTAAAAGCTTCTCCTCATTAACGTGAAAGGAAATTGAAAGGAATAGTGAATAGTTGTGAGATCATTAAAAAATATTCAAAACCAAGAGGAAATGTCTTTCTTGCTTCCAAATGTTCAAGGTAGTTTTTGTTATATATTTCATGTGTACATACATTTCTATTATTATTAAAACATAAGAAAATGTATTCTCATCATTATACCATCATCTAGTTAACAGCACGAGAACAAAACATTTAAATATTTGGAAATAAACAATGAAGAAAATAGTTATTGACTCTGCTATCATGAGAGTTCATATTGGATGTTTCTCACCTAACTGATGCTTTATTTTTATTTTTGTCACCTAACTAATATTAACATAGATGGAAGAAAGTTCTATCCGGAATTGTTCAAGAAGACTGTTCTATAAAATGAAATTTCTATCCATAAATCAAGAACAGGTTTACTTATTAAAATCCTTACCTCTAAAAAGACACATCTAAGCCATCTAAAACAAATTGTATCTGACAGAGAGAATATAAAAACCTCATTTGAGAGTGAACCTTAAATCTGCCTCTGTTTTAGCCTAATTCTGAAATATTTTGTTCTCTGTTGTCTTTAAAGCACTACATTTATATCACCTTTACAGGCTATAAGAGTGCTACTTTAGGTAGAGCAATGATAGTCTTCAAAAGAACTGAAATCCAATTGGGGAGGGAAAATAAAAGGAAATTCAATGGTGGTAAATAATCTCAATGCTTCCTGGATATAGTAGTGAATGAAACAGTGTTCTGGCCCTCAGGACATTTACAGTCTAATGGGTGGTAATAATACAAATAAATTTAAGGCAGAAAATGAAAGGCGCAAATTTCTCAGGAGACAATTTTACTGGAAAGTCATTCCTGGGCCTTGTCCTTCTAAAGACAGGCCTCAGTAATAATTTCCAAAATTGATTTCTCAGTTACTATACTCTTCATTTCTATTGATAGCAATCAGGAAAGGGTTAAATTATAAATTCTTAAGTTCATTTTATTGCTTTGTTTTAAGCTACAACCTCACCAAATTTAATTGATAGCAATAGGTTACAAAATTGTGGAGACTGAATTTTATAACCACTTCATGGTTCTCATTGCCATACTGAAAGTTTTTAAAAATCTTGCAGTAAAGAAATCTGTTTGGCCTTCATTTACCCATTGCTTCTCTAACTTGTTTGTTCCTGGAACCCTTTTTCTCAAGTAAACTTATATTTATGCTCTAAATGCACCTTAGAAAATAGACCAATCTACGGCCATACCACCCGGAACGTGCCCAATCTTGCCTGAGAATAAACCAGATACTTGCTTCCAATATCCTTAATGTTGACTGTCAATGTCTTATTATATCTGTTTCTAACAACAACAACAACAGCAAAAACAACAGCAAAATCCTAAGGGAAAAAAAAAATGGGAGAATGATTAGGTAGTAGAGGTTAGTGGCAGTGAAGGCATCAGGACCAAGGCGTCATTCTCCATTTCTGCAGCTATAGAATGAACACACTACCTGGTTTCCCAGATTAGGACATTTAGCTTGGTGGAAGACAGGTTGTAGAATGGTTTGCAAGCGGGATCTAGGGAGGAGGGCCAACATGGATGCGGCAAATGGAGAAGTAACTAGACATTTAAAGTTCACACCGCAAATAGTTTAGTGGGAAAATATTTTTGAAACCAAAAACCTAAGGCTTGAGGGTCAAAAACAAAGTTTCTGAAGAATATAATGACACGAGTTTAAACATACCTATCTCACACTCTGTGAGACTTTTTTTTTCTAGTTCCCCAAACCAACAAGGATAATAAAAACAAGAGTATTTTTAATTAAAAAATGAAAACATTTAAAAACTATTGATTATTATGACTATGTTAATTGAGCCTTAATTTGATCTTTGGTCTCAAAGAACCTTATGATACAGACCATACCCTCATTTTACAGAAGAGGAAACAGATATCTGAGGGTTTAAAGGTCACTTGGTTGTTTGAGGATAGTGTTGCAACCAGAATATATGTCTACATATTCCAAGATTAGCATTTAAAGTGTTTCTTCAATTCCCTTCCTATAGCAAAGCCTTGGTCTTCTGAAACTTTTTTTTCTCTCTCTTAAGTGATTTTAGTGTCAGAAAATGTTATTTTGTGTGATGAGTTTTAAATTTGACTGTATTTTATGGAAATAATCTTTAAGAAAATTATAAGTAATTTCCAAATTGTGCCCTAAGCAAGGCCATCAATTTATTAAAATAAAATATATTTTTGGGAAATTTTCACAATATAAAATAATGGCTGGTATCAATAATTGTGTTGGTTCATCAGCATACAGTCCCAAAACAAAATTCTCAATTATATGATCATATACATTGAATGTTTCAATGTTGCACGGCCTATCTTCTTAATGTTTTTCTGCTTGTCCCATCTATCCTTTGCTCTCCTTTTCCTATTTCACTGCCTTCTTTTTGGATTGAGTTTCTTTTTAGGATTCCAATTAATCTCCTCTATCCGTCTGTTAGTTTTGTTAGCTGTACTGTACTTGCTTGTTTTATGTTTAAATAGTTGCTCTAGGGTTACAGTATGCATCTTTAACTTATCACTGATACCTTCAAATGTCACATCATGTACAATGTAAAACCTTCCATTTCTCTTCTATCATCTTTTGTTTTTCTGTTGTCATAAATTTTACTTCTACGTATGCTATAATCCTCTCAATACATTGTTGCTGGTGATACTCTGAACAGTCAATTGCCTTTTCAGAAATTTTTAAAACCAAAGCATCAAAATCTTTACATTTGTTCCACCTATTTACCATTTCTGGACTCCTTTAAATTTATTTGAAGTAAAAGTCTGTTGGCAACAAATTCTTTGATTCTGTTTGCCTAAAAATTATAGTACTTTCATTTTTAAACAATATTTTCATTGGATACAGGATTCTAAGTTAACTGTATTTTTTTCTTTCTTTCAGCACTGTAATAAGATCCTCTATTGTCTTCTGATTAGAGTTGTTTTGATGAGAAGTTAGCAGTTCTTATCTTTGTTCCATTATGATTATTAATTTATTTTATTTGACATGTAAAAATTATATATATTTATTGTGTACCACACGCTGTTTTAAAATCTGTGTACATTGTGGAAGGGCTAAATCAAACTAATTAACATAAACATTGTCTCACATACCTTTATATGTGATGAGAACACTTAATATATTCTCTCAGCAATTTTTAAGAATAAAATATGTTATTAGCAACTATAGTCACCATGTTGCAAAATACAGTCTATGTATTTAATATGGCTTTTTCTCTTTAACAATTTTTTTCTCTTTGTTACTGGTTTTCAAAAATTTGTATCATGTTATAGTTTTTTGTTTCTTTATACTATTTGTAATTCATTGAGCTTCTTGGCTCTGTGAGCTTTTAGTACTCATAAAGCATGAACACATTTTGGCCATTATTTCTTTAAATATTTTTTCTTATCTCCTTTTGTCTCTTCCTCTGGACTCCTACTACATAGATATTGGACTGTCTGATTTCATCCCACAAGTCATTGAGTCTTCACTTTTTAACTTTTCTTAAACTAACCCAAGTGATCTTCCTGCCTTGGCCTCCCAAAGAGTTGAGACTACAGGAATGAGTCACCATGCCCAGTCAAGCTATTTGTGTCTCTCTGTGTGTGTGTGTGTGTGTGTGTGTGTGTTTGTGTGTGTGTGTATGCACTTTGAGTTCTATCCTATTGCTATGTTTTCAAGCTTATTGAGGTTTTTTTTCCTACAATGTCCAATCTGCTATTAATCCCACCCAGTGAGCTTGTTATTTGTTATATTTTCATCTCTAGACGCTCCATTTGGTTGTCTTTTTATAAGGTCCAATAACATCCTTATTATGTTCATATTTTCCTTTAAATCATTTGATGTGTTTATAAAAGCTTTTGGGGGGGATCACACTTTCCTGCTCCTTCTACTAGACTATGCATGTGGAATAATTTGTAATTGGATGCTAAAATTTTTAAATATGGTTAAGTGTTTGGATTTTTTTTAAGTATTAAAATTTTTTATTTTTTCTGGATGTCAGTCAAGCTTTATGCTTTTAGCCTATTTTAAAACTTTTCTAGGTAAGGTCTAGAATAACCTTTAATTTAGAGCTTGTTTAGTCTATCTACTACTATGTGTTGACCTTTCTTTGATACCTATCAAATGCCCCATTGTTTAATAAGGTCAGGTTTGAAACTTGAATGTCTCACAGCCCGTGAGAGAGCTGGGAATTGTTTCACTTTCTGGTGTTTGGTAGTTATTCTTTTACTGGTGTTTTTATTTATTTGTTTTGTTTTGTTTGCTTTGCTGGCTTCATGAATTATCACCCTATGCATGAAGTTCAAAGACTCAAGTGACCCTTTGCAGATTTCTGGAGTTTTTCCTCTGAATAGTTCTCCTCTCTTCACTATTCTGTCCATCATATTCCAGCTGCTTCAGGCTTACTAACCTCTGAGATCTGACTCCTCAACTCAGGGAGAGTGTTGTGGTTTACAGTGAAGAAATACACTGTGATCTGGAAAGTGCCTCAGACAGTAGTCCAGGGAAAACACAAGGTTTGTTCTTTGTTTCTCTCCTCTCAATGATTTCAGTCTTCAGCTGAGTTTTAGCTGCTGTTATTTCTTACAGTTTATTTTCAGATTCTGGTTGTTTATGGCAAAACTGTGTGCAAATCTGGTATTACCACTCCATCATGCTTAGAAGCAGGAGAGAGTCATATCTATTTAATATGAGAACTTCTTAGCTCACTCAACTATACAAAATCCCTAACACAGTTTTAATTCTTATGCTTGAATCCCAAGAAGATTAATTATATCAAGTCAGTGTAGCTCCTTTCCAGCTGGTCTTCTGTGTCTACTGGGTATCTTTGAATCTGGACAAGATCAAAACTGCCACATGGAAGGATGTCTACATGGATCCAGGTAGGTTAATATAAGGTCCGTTAGTGTCTTATATGGGTTGAACTTGATGCAAAACATTCCCTGGTCTCAAAGTCATAAACAGTGAGTTATTTTATAGGCACAGGGCCTTAAATGTCAGCTAATTTCCCCAAAAGAATACAAGAAACATTGTAATAATGATGATACAACATCAGAAAAATGAGAAACAATATAATATCCAGGAGAATGTCATGCTAAATTAGCTTAAATTGAATAACAGTAATAGTTTTAATCACAGTTATTTAAGACAAAACCAAAAATCCATAACTCTTTTTAATGAATCCATATAATCAGTATTTTGAAAGTTAATGAGAAAACATTTGAGACTACTTTGAAACATGAACTGTGTATTTTGAAAACTGTTAGCTATTTGTTATGACCTGGAAATTTTACACAGATTCAAAAAGTAAAATTTGATAGAAATCTTAATATCTATACAGGGTCAAGAGTAATCTTTTATCAAATTGTAAGGAAGCTACTAAAATATATATGCAGGCACACATGTACATACATGTCTATATCATGTACATAATTATGTGCACACATATTTGTATACATACAACTTTATATCTATATCTGTGATCAGATCAAGATGAGGAAATCCGATATCTTATTACAAGATTTCTGTACAGCAGGAGTCAGAAAACAATTTATGTAAAAAACTCTATAGTTAATATTTTTGTCTTTGTGGGCCATAGTCTCTGTCACAATTGCTCAATGTTGGCACTGTAGTGCAAAAGAAGCCACAGAAAATATGTAAATAAATGGATATGGCTGTGTTTCAATCAAACTTTATTTACACAAAAAATTGTTAGCCAAATTTGGTCTGTGAGTCATAGTTTGCCAATCTGTGATATGCCGCCTAAGATAACCAAAAATCTTAAAGCTACCTAAAGATAGATGCATTATCAGCTTTACACTATTAAGACACCCAAACTTGTGCACCCATCCTTCGTGCCATCTTCTGTTTCCATTTCAATCCATTTTTGTGCTTGTTTCTATCTTTTTTTGGCCCCTATCCCTGGCTTTGGGTATTTGTTTTGTCTCCCCAGCCATTCTCCAGAAAAAAAATTGGACTGGGCCTCTCATCCCTGACTTTTCCTGCTTTAAACTGCTTAAGGCAGGATAATTCAAACATGTTTTGTGTCTGTGTTCCAAATCTTGGGTGACTTTATGCAGGACAAAGTGCGAGTGACTGGGCATATGAACTCTTAAGCCCATTATTTGATGGTCTTAGATCATCACATATCATACATCATAGATGATTACACAAAATAATAATGCTATTCACACTGTCTCTTTTTTCTGCATCTTTCCTAAACTAACAAACTGAACTAACAAAACTGAAACGATTTATGAACTAGGCATATGTGACTGTAAAATATCTAGACTAGATACAAGACTTGGCTACTGCCAGATTGATTTTAAAAAGTGTCCATCATACTCTTCGTTTATAATTTTGAGATACATTTTGCTAAGAGATTATATACTATACTCTACTCGTTTTGTAAAGTTTTTTTTTCAAAAGCTTTTTGAAAAACATGCCAACTTAACTCATGCATGGTTAACTTCACCAAACAATGTCGCATCATACTGGGTTGTTGTAAGATTTTAATTAAGAAAACATATATAAAGTGCCCATAACAGTGTGTGCATATTTTAGACATTCAAACGTTCATTCTTTTATTCTCACATATCAACTATAGGAAAAAAATACCAACTGAATCATTCAATTTATGGAAGGAAGTGTATTTTCAGGTGGTGTTTCAGTAAGAAATATATGCTTTATTATTCCTCAAATCTAGTTCTATTGCTCCAGAATAAATAACAACTGAAATTATAAAGGAACCAAGACTCTGCCAATAACCACACATTCCCCTAGAAGGCATTCTATGTAAATATACATATTAACTATACAGAACAGATTTGAGGCGATGGATAACACTGAAAGACAAGAACATAATAAAGCAGGATTTTAGCAGAGTGTACAGGGTCACACTTTTATGTAACCTGGAAAAACAGGGCTGCTTAATTATCTGTTGGATTTTAGTAAGCACTAAAGACATACTAAAGAAATATGATTAGGAAGAGGACAAGAAGTTCTTTAGTAAAGATTTATAAAAATAAACTTCGGTATAAAGAAGAACCTTGTAAATGTTTGCTCATGACTTTTTTCAAAAAGCAAAATAAAATATTTAATAATCTCTTTCATATGGCATAATTTCACTAGTTTTTGCCTCAGGCAAAAGGAAGATCTTTGCCAATAAAATTGCTTTGAGCTTTTTCAGAAAGGGAATCTAAGCTAAAAAGGTATATTTCTTTTAGCAAGAAATAGATCCTTAGACTAAATCTTAGCCACATTTTCAATAATGTTTTAAACTGCAAAAAGTAAAAATAAATAGAAAAAATACAGAAAAAAATTAAAACAAAATTATGAAAAAATTAGAATTGATAATTAAAATTTTTTTCTTAAACACACAGATTGGTACTTATATTTCATTTTCATATTATTTTAAGAAAATAATAGACAATAAATTGATCACTTAATTATTTTATTCAACTCACTAAGGATTGTATTTTGTCCAAAGACTATGAATGCTACTTCTGTAACCTAAAGTGCTACCCATTATTTTATACAAAAGTAAAACAAAGGCCTAAAGTGGAACTTGCATTCTGGGATTAACTAAAATTTCTTCATCATTGCTAAATTCAGTATTTTCCCAAGTTATTTGTTAATGTAGCAAATGAGTTGTAGTTCTTTGACTTTTCTATCTTGGATTATGTAATGCTAAGAAAGACTATTCAGAAAAACCTTTGTTAATTTGGACTTCAGTTTGTAATGAGAGATTAAACCTTTGTCCATGGGAAGAAAGCAAATATCTATTATATAAATTACCAGTGCAAACGAAAATGAAGGGAACAAAAGAGAAAAGGAATAAAGACCAATAGAAATGGGATAGCCCACATTTTGACACTATCCTTAACTGTAATATAAAATGATTATAAATCCGTTTCTAAGATTCTGAATGACAACCATCTCTAGTCCTTTGAACATTCCTATTCATGTTCATGTTGTCCAGATCACAGTGACTCATGTACCAAATTCATATGTCTTACCACATGTCTTAGTCTGTTTGGTGTTGCTATCACAGAATACCTGAGGCTGGATAATTTACTTAATAAAAAAAAAAAGGTTTACTTGGCTCATGATTCTGGTACTTGGAAGGTTCACAATTGGGTGCCCGGTGAGGACTTCAGGTTGCTTCAAAATATAGTGGAAAGAAGGGGGGCAGGGTGGATGCAAAGAGCTAACAAGGTGAGAGAGGGTGCAAGAGAGAAAAACGCCAGGAAGCCAAATTTTTAACAACCTTCTTTCCTGGAATTGAATCCATTCTAGTGAAAGTGAAAACTCATTCACCCCTGAGGGAAGGCAATAATCTACTCACAAGGGGTCGCAAGGGGATTCATCTGCATGACCCAAACACCTGACACTAGGCTCCACCTCCCAACACTGCCACTTTGGGGGGCAAATATCAACATGAGTTTTGGTGGGGACAAACCAAATCATGGCACCATATCCGTGCACAATGTCTATGATTATTTATAATTTAAAAAAAAATCTGCTTTTTCTTTTCTTTCTTTCTTTTTTTTTTTTTTTTTTTTGAGTTGGAGTCTCACTCTGTTGCCCAGACTGGAGGGCAGTGGCACGCTCCGGCCACTGCAGCCTTGACCTGCTGGCTCCGGCGATCCTTCCGCCTCAGCCTTTCAAGTAGCCAGAACTACAGGCACATGCTACCACGCCTGGCTAATTTTTTATTTTATTGTAGAGACGA
Organism: Tarsius wallacei; assembly: GCA_963574415.1. Classification (NCBI taxonomy): domain Eukaryota; kingdom Metazoa; phylum Chordata; class Mammalia; order Primates; family Tarsiidae; genus Tarsius; species Tarsius wallacei. Next base: position 4,642 of record CAUYQG010031029.1, on the reverse strand, counting down.
GCTCTCGCCAATTTGCCCCCGCTGGTCTCGAACCCAAGGGCTCAGGCAATCCACTCCTCTCGGCCTCCCAAAGTGCTGGGATTACAGGCTGAGCCACCGAGCTCGGCCTGCTTTTCTTAAGTACATATATGTTAAATGAAAATTTACTATCATCACGAAATTCAGAATTTAGTGTTCCAGTTATATTTTGAATACATATAAAATAAAAACAATATTATTAAAGCAAGAACAAGTTTATCCTTATTTTCACATAAAATCATCATGGACTCTGTCACCCTCACTTTAAAAAAACACCCTATATTAAAGCTGTATGCAGTAATTAATGAGAAAAACGAATATACATGAAAGTGTTTTTTATGTTTACTAAAATAAAATCAATAGATATGTTTTTTGGAATTTTCCTTTAATTACATAAACTTCTAGTTTGTCTACAGCCTGGGGGAACCCTAACTATATAGACGAATCAAGTTTCCATATCTAATACTATCATGCCTACCGGCATATCAGGCTCTTGACTTAAATATAATTTATTCACATAATAACCCAATTAATTGGGTACTTTGGCTATCCTCAACCCTCACTTCCACCCCATTTTACAAATGAGGAGACTTGGGTTCAGAGAACTTAAAGAATCTACTTAGGAGTAACAACTGAGATTTGCCCACTAGTGTGTCCTATTACAAAGTCTGCCTCCAAAACTAAAATAAACAGTGAGGATGTTGTGGAATATGAGTAGGTGGGCTTGCCAACCAGCAAAAGGAGAAAAGAGAAAGGGAGGAAATATGGGGCGGCTGCTTACTCCAAGTGAAAACATTTCTGTCTCTATTTCCATTGTAAATTTCTCTAAGACTAAAAACGCAAGATTCATATATTTTCTTTCAGATGCTTCTAGCTCTAAAACAGAATGAGTCTAAAAGTCGCATTTTCAAATGATTGCTAAAAGATGAATTAAGATATCCTTCTCATTAGCCCAAGTCCATTTTTTTTTTAGTCTAATAACTTGTGTATATGGAAGTCCTACCAATATGAAACCACGTTTTGTCACATGCTCATAATTTTGGAATTAGGGGATTTTGGCTCCAAAAGCCATGAGGCTGACAGATAGCTGTAGTAATTCCAACAAATCTATATTTATGTGTGTCTCAGAAGAACATTGAGCATTTACATTTTCTGCCACACACTCCATATTTGGTTGATGAAGTGAAAGTGAAATTTAGAGGGATGAGTATAAAATTTGCAGGACATCTTTAGGATTCTAAAAATTTTGAAGAGCAACTTCAGGTCATATAAAAGCTAATTTATAATGTATTGTTTTAATATGAAATAAAATCTTCAGAAATATCTTCTATCTACTTAGCTGGTTAAACACATAGCTTAGTTAAGGATTACAAAGATGTGTGCTGTTGAGAACAAAATTAGTAATAAGAATGTGCTATGTTTATTTGGATTGTTAAAAAAGAATACATTGCTTTAGAAATTTCTATGCTGATTTGTCAAAGAAACCAAATTATGGAAACAGCTAGAAATACATGTTAAGAAATGATCTACAAAATTATTTTGAATCCATTTTGGATGAAAAGTCTTTAATTTGCTTTAGTCCAAAAATATATAGGAAACTTTATTCATTCTCAAATGAGATCCGTAAAAATGAGCCTAGGATAAAGCCAATATGAGTAAATATTGCTCTTTCTTTTCAAGTGGCAAACATATTCAAACCTCCCATGCACATGTATAATTTTATGTTTTTGTTTTAATACCTGCCCTATAACTCACGTAATTTTTTCCCAAGTTGCTCTGATATAATTGCATTGTTCCATAGATTTGCTCCAGAAATTTTACTACTAGATGCTGGGCACTATAACTATTGTTTTTCAGCATTGTTTTGGAGATTCAAGATAATTCAATTAGGGAAAATATAGTCCATAACTATTATAAATGAAGAGGTAAAATCATAAATATACAATGTTAGAGAAGCTAAGAAAATTAAAATTAATAAACATACTCAACATTTTTCTTTCTTTTTTTTTTTTTTTTTGAGTTAGAGTCTTACTCTGTCGCCCAGACTGGAGTGCAGTGGCCGCTCTGGGCCACCGCAGCCTCAATCTGCTGGGCTCCGGCGATCCTTCCGCCTCAACCTTCCAAGTAGCTGGAACTACAGGCATGCGCTACCACGCCCGGCTAATTTTTTGATTTATTGTAGAGATGAGGTCTCGCCAAGTTGCCCAGGTGGGTCTCGAACCCGTGGGCTCAGGCAATCCACTCACCTCAGCCTCCCAAGGCAGGGGATTACAGGCTGAGCCACCGAGCCCGGCTGAGATTGTAATTTTAATTTGGGTTTCTGCCTGCTTGTTGTTGGTGTATAGAAATGCAACTGTCTTTTGCACATTTATTTTGTACCCTGAGACTTGGCCAAAGTCCTTTATCAGTGCAAGCAGGTTTTTGACAGATTGGATTTTCAAAGTCTCATCAGCAAAGAGGAATAACTTGATTTCCTTTTTTCCCTTTTTTCCTGTTTGGATACCCCTGATTTCCTTCTCTTTTCTAATTGCTTGAGCTAGGACTTCCAACACAATGTTGAACAAGAGGTGTGAGAGTGGGCAGCCTAGTCTTGTTCCAGTTTTCAGGGGAAATGTTTCCAGTTTCTTTCCATTTAGCTTCATGCTAGCTGTGGGTTTATCGTAGATGGGACTTACTATTTTGACATATGTTTCTTCTATACCTAAGTGTTTGAGGGTTTTTATCAAGAAGGGATGCTGGATTTTATCAAATGCTTTCTCTGTATCTAATGATATAATCATGTGGTTCCTGTTTTTACATCTGTTAATGTATTTAATTACAATTATGGCCTTGCAAATGTTGAACCAGCCCTGCATCCTGAGGATGAAGCTTATTTGTTATGGTGGATGATTTTTGAGATGTGTTTTGGATCCGATTTGCTAGAATCTTGTTGAAGATTTTTGCATCTATATTCATAAGGGATATTGGCCTGTAGTTCTCTTTCTTTGTTGCATCTTTATCTGGTTTAGGTATCAGTGTGATGTTAGCTTTGTCAAATTTGTGGAGAATTCCATCCTTCTCAATTGTCTGGAATATTTTCAACAGGATTAGCATCTGCTCTTCCTTGTATGTTTTGTAGAATTCTGCTGGAAAGTCATCTGATTCAGGACTTTTTTTTTGTGGGTAGTTTTTGTATGACAGGGTCCATTTCCTGGGTTGTTATTGTTCTATTTATTGTCACAATGTCTTCTTGTTTCCACCTGGGGAGGTTGTGTGATGTCAGAAAGTCTTCCATTTCATTCAGGTTATCAAGTTTGTTTCAATATAGGTGTACATGGTAATCTCTGATAATCTTTTGTATTTCTTTGGGATCAGTTGTGATTTGATCTTTTGTATTTCTGGTTGTATTTATTTGGGCTTTTTCTCTCTTTTTCTTAATCATTCCAGCTAGTGGTTCATTAATGTTAATTCTTTCAAGGAACCAGCTTTTTGTTTTGTTTATGTTTCCTATGATATGCTTGTCTTCTATATCCCTTAATTGGGCTCTTATTTTGGTGATTTGGATTTATTTGCTAAAGTTGGGGTTATGGTCATCTTCTCTTTCCATTTCTCTTTGGTGATTTGTTAGGCTCTCATCCTGTGATTTTTCCATATCCTTGAGGTGTGTTTGTAGGGATATGAATTGCCCTTTTAGAACTGATTTCATAGTATACCAAAGGTTTTGGTAAGAGGTTTCTTCATTTTTGTTTGTTTCCTGGAATCTTTTAATTTTTTCTTTACTTTCAGTGTTGACCCTGTTGCTCAGCATCATGCTGTTTAGTGTCCATGTCTTTGTGATCTTTGAGGAAATTTTGTTGGTGCTGATATTTATTTTTATTCCACTGTGATCTGAGAGGGTTCTTGGCAATATTTCAACTCTATGGAATTTATTTATACTTGAATTTTGGCCTAGGATGTGATCAATCTTGCAGTACATTCCATGTGGTGTTGAGTAGAATGCATAGATGGAATAATCTGTAGGTATCTATTAAGACCATTTGGTTGAGTTGCAAGTTTAAGTTCTGGATCTCCTTGTTAATTTTTTGCTTCGATGATCTTTCTAGGAATGTTAGTGGGGTATTCAATTTCCCTGATATAGTAGTGTTAGAAGCAATGTCTTTTTTTAGTTTACTTAGCAGTTACTTTATAAATGTTGGTCCTCCTGTGTTGGGTGTATATATGTTTAGGATGGATATCTCTTGTTGATGGATTGAACCTTTTATCGTTATGTAGTGTTCTTTGTAACTTTTAAAATTTTTGATAGCTTAAAAGTTGTTTTATCTGATATTAACTTGTGACTCCTGCTTCCTTTTGTGGTCCAAATGCCTGGAAACTCATTTTCAATCTTTTAACTTTGAGTCTGCGTGCATCCCTTGTGGTGAGATGAGTTTCCTGGATGCAGCAAATAACTGGGTCATGGCTTCTCATCCAGTTTGCCATTCTGTGTCTTTTCAGTGGTGCATTAGTCCATTCATATTCAGGCTGATTATTGATATGGAATTGTTTATCCTTTTCATGAGGTTCTTGTAAAGTTTTTTCTGTCTTCACTTGTTTTCTTTTGGCTTTGGGGTTGATGTATGTGTGTACTTCCAAGTTTTTTTGTTGC
>CAUYQG010031026.1:0-13604 GCA_963574415.1 Tarsius wallacei | reverse complement strand
TCACTCTGTCGCCCAGACTGGAGTGCAGTGGCCGCTCCCGGCCACCGCAGCCTCGACCTGCTGGGCTCCGGCGATCCTTCCGCCTCAGCCTTCCAAGTGGCTGGAACTACAGGCGCGCGCTACCACGCCCGGCTGATTTTTTGATTTATTGTAGAGATGAGGTCTTGCTTGCCCAGGCGGGTCTCGAACCCGCAGGCTCGGGCAATCCACTCACCTCAGCCTCCCAAAGGCGCGGGATTACAGGCTGAGCCACGAGCCCGGCTAGTCTGATTATTTTATAATCTACAATTTTTCTCACATTCTAATTGGGATCCAAAAATTCTACCTGATCGCCAAGACCTTCAATATTACATCAGTGGGAGGGTATTAGGTGCCAGTGAATTGCAGAAGTTTTCTGATTGAGAATAGCAGACAGTGCATATCTTAACTGCATTCTCCACTGGAAGGTGCTTTTATTGCGTGCTGGTAGCTATTTCGTCATACCCAACTAGACTGAGATATGGCCAAATGAGTATTAGCCAATCTTAGGGTAAGAATGGGGTTGAGAATCCATTTATTACATAATCTGAGTAACATGCTCTTTAAATAACACAGTCTGCCTTGTATTAACTTTAGCACCATAATGTATGGGTTAGGATTGTATTTATGTGAGAGAAACAGAAATCTTTACTATAGTGGCTGAGAAAATTAAAACGCTTTTTTAAAAAAAATTGTAAAGTTGTGGGGTACAAGACAGGATTAGGGACATAGGTAGTTTATGTGCAGGTGAAGTTTGGGGCCCCCACTGGTCCTCAATTCCCCCGGTTTAGAGCCAGGTGCCCTGAGTGTTGTTACGTGTTCCCCACTCTTTCCCCTGGCAGTATCCCACTGTTGCCAATACCACTTGTAGTACTGTGATAAATATTCAGGACCCATTTATAAGTGAGAACATGTGATAGTCAGTTCTTTGTTTCTGTGATAGATCACTGAGTATGATAGATTCTAATTCCATCCAAGTTGCTGCAAAGTTCATAACTTTGTCTTCCTTTGTGGCTGCATAGTACTTCATCATGTATACGTACCACTTTTTTTTATCCAGTCCACTTTCAACGGGCAGCAGGGTTGGTTCCATGTTTTTGCTATTGTGAATAGTGCTGCAATAAACATGTGTGTGCAAGTATCTTTTCGGTAGAATGATTTGAGTTTCTCTGGGTATATCCCCAGAAGGGAGATTGCTGGGTCATGTGGAAGGTCAATTTCTAGTTCTTTTAAAAATTGTCACACTGTTTTCCATAGAGGTTGAACTAGTTTGCACTCCCACTAAGAGTGTAGAAGTGTTCCCTTTTCTTTCATCCTCACCAGCAACTGTTTTTTTTTTTTTTTGCTTTATTAATGACGGTCATTCTTACTGGAGTTAGGTGGTATCTCAATGTGGTATTGATTTGCATTTCTCGATAATTAGTGAGGCTGAGCATTTTTCATGTGTCTTCGGCTGTTCATATATCTTCTTTTGAGAAGTGTCTATTCATGTATTTTGCCCACTTTTGAATTTGGTTGTTTTTTTTTTTCCCTTTTGGTTCCTTTGAGTTCCTTGTAGATCCTGGATGTTAGACTTATGTCAGATATACAGTTAAGCAAATATTTTTTTCCCATTCTGTGGATTATCTTCCTGCTCTCCTGATGGTTTCTTTTGCTGTGCAAAGGCTTTTCAGTTTGATGAGGTCCCACTTGTCTATCTTATCTTTTATGGCATATGCTTTTTGGGGGTTATGACCAGGAATTGGTTGCCTGTTCCAATGTGCATAAGGGTGTCTCCTACATTTTCTAAGATTATTATAGTTTGAGGTTTTATGTTTAGGTCTTTGATCCATTTAGAGTAGATTTTTGTGTATGGTGATAGGTAAGGGTCCCTTTTCATTCTTCTGCATACTGTCATCCAGTTTTCCTAGCTGAATAAGGTCTCCTCTCCCCATTTGCTGAATAAGGTCTCCTCTCCCCAGTGGTTGTTGTTGATGGCTTTGTCAAAGATGAGTTGGTTGAGAGACTGATTTTTTGCTTCTGGAATCTCTATCTTGTTCCATTGATCTATATGCCTGTTCTTGTACCAGTACCAGGCTGTTTTGATTATTGTAGCTTTATAGTAAAGTTTAAAGTCTGGAATTGTGATACCTCCTGCTTTCTTTCTTTTAAGGAGGATTTTTTTGACTATTCTTGCTCTTTTTTGATTCCACACGAAGTTCTGAATTGTCATTTCCAGATCTGAGAATGATGTTGGTAGTTTGATGGGTATTGCATTGAATCTGTAGATTGCCTTGGGTAGGACGGATGCCTTAACAATATTGATTCTTCCAGTCCACGAGCATGGAATAAAAAACAATCAAACAAAAAAACAAAACAAGACAAAACAAATAAAAAAACCCACAAAAAAACAGGTCAGTATAGTCTGCCAACTCCTGGTCTACAGCCATACCCCCCCAAAATGAGATAACACATACTTTTAAAATGTCAAAATGAATGTGGACATAAATAGCTGCAGCTTTACTGGGACTGAAAAAGAAAGAAAACAGTTCAGGAGATGGTGGAATGAAAACATTTGAGTACATACCATGAGTTATATGGTGAGACAGATGTTATACATGTGAAATGTCATGTAACCTTTAGAAGACATGGTTTTTGCCACTGTACCAATTATGGAAACTAGAGATTTCTGATTCTACCACATAGTAAGTGATGGCAATGAAATCTGAAACCAGCTGGACTCTCCTTATACCAGACTTTGTCCACTTAGCACACCAATGCACGAGAATGCAGAAAAAGCCCTGGTTTCAGCAGTAAGAATTATCTACTTACAACTCTAAAGGACATAAACAAGAAAAATACATGAATTAAAGCCCAGAGTAAGCCCATTTGGTTTCCTTTAACTCACCTTGAGGCTCAAGGCCTTGATTCTCAACCCCAGACTTTGGCTCCACGTGGGCAGAGTAAGGTCAGTCCTGGGTCACAGTGTCTTCTGGTTCCTGCTGCAGGACAGGTGATAGCACCCCATCCTCCACTACATCCCATGGAGCCCATTTCTTCCCATGCTTGAGGGTGTCAAGCAAGGATCCAGGGTGGCTCTGACCCTGCAGAGTGCTCAGACTCTCAAAACACTGGGGTCTTCCAGAACATCCTGGACTCCTTGGATCCCTGTTCCCATGGAACACACTAAGCTTGCCATGAGCCTCCAGATCTCCCAAAGTCTATTTAGACAGGTGGAACCTCCTGAAATTGGCTGCCACCTAAATATGTTGTAGTGTCTTCATTTTCCATCCAGCCCGAAGGACACAAGTATATAGGTATAGAAAAAAAACAGGTGTACATTTACGAGTTCTACTTCAATAAGAAAAATATGCAATCAAAATCTTCATCATTCAGATGTTTCACAATGTACTTTTATTTTCTTGGATTTCAATTTCTAGTTAAATTTTCACATGTAAAAGAAAAACTAAAATGCTTACTTACGAAGACAGGGGCTGTCCAGCGACATTAGGCTTAAATAAAGTCATCAAGTTCCTACACTCATTTTTTTGTTTTAACTCTGTAGCGTTTTTCTCATGATGTCAGGATAGCAGAAACCTTCCCAGGCATCTCCCTATCCCAACCAGAAAGTAGACTGTGTAAAAGCCTTTTGCTCTAACAGGCTTTGTCTATTTTTCATGAAAATGATCCCTCAACAAAGCTTTATGCTATAGCTCATTGGCCAAAAATGTGCTAAAGAATCACCCTTTGCTGAAAAGCTAGTCTAACAAGGAGAAGGCTTCATTCAGTCCTCTAGCTTTTACGTAAAGATAATTATAAGTGGATTTAGGGAGGCTCATCTCCATTGTTTGCTACATTTGTTGAGTCAAAAAATGTATGTCTACTACATACATTTATGTACTAGATACATTTATGTCTACTCTTTTACCAATCTTCTGATGATAGTAAGTCTGCTCTACACTTATTTCAATAGGAGATCCACTTCTTCTAATATATGGCATTTTAATTTTAAATGTTAAGAACAGTTAATAAGAATTTGACCCTTATTTTATACCATGCCCACAGAAAGTATCTCCCTGGATCATCACATAACTGCAATGAGAATATTAATTCCCTAGTTTAAAGACAAGGAAACCGAGGTCTAGAGAAGTTGCTTCCTCACCAATATCATATATCTACTAAATGGTAGAAAATAAATTTAAGTCCACGTCATTATGACTTCAAATTTCCTTTCCAACATGCTACTATGTATACATACCTACTCACAAACATTCATGTATGAATGAGGTATATAATTCTATCTACGTTCATGTTTTATACCCCCGTTTGCCCTTTCTACTGGGCATCTTGACATTCTGGCAAAAACGTATGTCACAGGGATTAACTTTTTTCTTTTCTTTTATCTTTCGTGACAATTTTTGACTTTTTGGAATGGAAGAAATATCATAGGAAATTGGTCCTCTTCTGTGGGCTGCCGAGCTTGTCCCTGTATTAATCTGATTTCCTATAGGCTACATAAATATGAGAATTGTAGAATCATAAGGTAATAAGGAATCTGAAAGGTCCATCATGCTCCAATTCAGTCATTTACATTCCTTCTTTTCCAATAAGTCAGTCAGTTATTTGGTCTCTGGCTGAACTTTTCCAGGGACAAGAATTTCACTGATTTTTTTTATAACCATCTATTTTTTCTTTTTTTTTTAACCAAAATATTTTTAACAACTGAAAGCCCAAACATTCTCTCCAATCCATTCACTATTCACCTCTATAATGATCACCTCAGTGAAAGCTGCCATCATTGTTGGGAGTGGGATCACATGGTTGAATTACTTCCACTGTTCTACCTAGTTTCACCTGTACCTACTCTAGTCACCTTCCAAGCAGTCTCCCACACTGCAGCCAGAGTAACATTTCCAACATGGATCTGATCTTATTACACATTTACCGTAGAATTGTTCAATACCTTCCTTTGCTCCTTGTATAAAGGAAAAAGTCCTTAGCGTGAACTTTATGTGCTACCTGGGAAAACACTGACCTTTGAGTACCATGGATTTGTCTTTCTGGCCTTAGGACTTTTTTATATGCTGTTCCATTAGCTTGGAAAAACTCTTCCCTTTGCTAGCCAGTTTTTAATTTTGATAATTTTTGGCATTCATATCAGCCCTCCTTTGGACTTCTTGACTATGTAAAATCCCTATACTGTATGCCCTCATAGTTGAAATTTTGTATTTTGTTTTATGTTTATTATATTAAGGTCCAGTTCTCCTCACTAAGCATATATGCATAAAGCAATTTTTTTTCATTTTTATCTTCAGTATTATAGTACAGTGTCTAACATGTAATGAGTGCCCAATTACTACTTCTAGATAACGAATAAATCATTCTATATAATGGTTATTATATCCTTTGATCCTATTTTTTTAATTGAGTCTAATTCTTTCAGACAGAATTACACTTATAATATTTAATGATATGTTAACTCTTAATCTGCCTTCTTAATATTATAGACTCTTTAACAATTCTTCTTATAGCATATTTTTATATTTTATTATCTAAACTTTTTTCTTCTGAAAATGACCCAGTGTTTATAATGCTCTTTTGAAATGTGTTGTATAGGCAACCCTCTTGGGTCCCTTCCCACTGTGGGAACTTTTCTGTCTTCTTAATAAATCCTGCTTTAAAAAAAAAAAATGTGTTGTATAGAAATGATACCGATACATTTTGATCAGTAAATTAGTACACTTGATCTAAATGCTATGATTAAAAATAAGATATTAGCCGGGCTTGGTGGCTCAGCCTGCTTGGTGGCTCAGCCTGGGAGGCTGAGGTGAGCGGATTGCCTGAGTCCGCGGGTTCGAGACCCGCCTGGGCAACTTGGTGAGACCTCATCTCTACAATAAATCAAAAAATTAGCCGGGAGTGGTAGCACATGCCTGTAGTTCCAGCTACTTGGAAGGCTGAGGCGGAAGGATCGCCGGAGCCCAGCAGGTCGCGGCTGCGGTGGCCGGGAGCGGCCACTGCACTCCAGTCTGGGCGAAGGAGTGAGACTCCAACTCAAAAAAAAAAAAGATATTATAATTATACAATAGTATAACATTTAAGTAATGCATAATACATGTATAATACCAAATGATGTGTAATATATAAGTATATAATTTTTTCTTGAGAACTTATGATGTGGTAGTTTTCTTCGAGTAAGTGCTTGACATGGAATAATCCAGTTGACCTCATCATAAACCTCAGCTATAAGTATTACTAATACCCCATTTACAAATGAGAGAATTGAATCTCAGGAAGGGTAAACATTTGCCTAGCATGACACAGCAAGTGAGTGACTTTTCTGGAACTGAGTTTAGGCAACATAACTCTAGAGTCATGCTCTTCTTAAATGTTATGTGACACTGCTATACTTCTACAAATAAAGTCCAAGTTTTTGGTGGCAATTTTTTGCCAACTTGTATTATATGGTTGTTTGTACTCAACTACTCAGCTTAAAATTACTACATTCCTAGATATTTTCTCTTATAACATTTTAAAAATATGCAAGTGATGGTGGTGGAGACATCTGTGTATATGCATGTGTTGTTGAGTTGATTTTATAAAATATTAAGTGGGTCAGTAAAAGACCTTGAAATGCACATGGGCCCTAGGTTGTATGCCGAATTTACAATTACGTTTTTCTTTTTCTCTCTAGTTAATATAACCTCATCCATCTGAGTTTTGGCTTACTTTTGGCAGGATAAATAAAGGCCTTTCTACAAAGAAAGAATAAATCAAATAAAGCCTTTGATTATTGCCCATTCCCATAAAAGGCACAGATGTGGTCAAAATGTATACTGGAAATTCCACAGTTTTTGGAAACCAAGAAATTTGGGACAACCCAATAACCTTGTTTGAGAGAATATCAATCATCATAATATCAGACAACTGTTCTCAAATCTACACTAGTCAGCTTTTATCGAGTGCAAATCCACTTATCTACTAATGTTATTTGAAACAGCTATTAACATATGGACCTATCTTTTCAATGTTGTTAGAGAAAACATAGAAAATAAAGTTTTAATTAATATAACATATGCAAATTTTTTATTTACAATTTTTATGAATGTGCTTGTCAGCCCATAGGTTAAGGGCAATTTGATCAAAGGAGAAGAGTAAAAAAACTCACATTAATCTAAATCAATCATTGTCAAAGACTTGAAAAGTAATGAATTTCAGAAGGAGCTTTGTTAGTAATCAAAAGGGAAATTAGATTATTCTTTAGACACTATATACCGCAGTTATTTTCTTTTTTCTCCTTTTAAAAAAATCCTCTTTAAAATATTTTTGTATAGTTTCACATATCATAGTCATGAGCAATGACTTTTATTGGGTTCCTCGTAGAGAGTACCCTGAGGTTCATTTGACAAGATTTTCACTTTCTTGTGTGGTAAATTCTACCTTATTAGGTTACATTGGAATTCAGTCTTAAATAGTTACTAATTCCACTATTTACTAGAAATAAGAAAATCGAGGCACAAAGAAATTAGTGTTAGTAACTAGATTTCTAGATGATTGCTTCATCCTTTGCAACGTTGCATTGAAGGTTAATATTTAAGGATATATGTTAGCACAACGTAATTCTGGGCCAAATGGAAAAGATATTTATATTACCTGTATTTTGGAATTATTGATGCTACTGTTCTGCTCCATTAGTAGGGATAATTGCTATATGACTGCACTGAATCATTTTGAAAGCTATTAGATTCAATTGAATGCTAAATGCCTTTTGCTACAAGTAATAGGTTTGTTTGGCACTGAGATGAGTTATCAACAGCAAGTTCTTAGATCTTCAGAAATGATAAAACCAAGCATGCATCCTTTTCATATTTTTGGAATAGTTTAAGAAAACTGGAGACCTGGCATCAGAGTAGATGACCTTTTTGGGGATAATGAGATTAATATTTTAGGTAATTTTTATGCCCAAGTGAAAATGAGAAAACATCTGATTTGCAAGCATCACAGATTGCCCTTACCCTCTCCCATTCAGCTAGAAAAAAATCTGAAATAAAATAATTTTATCTAGGTTAGTGCAATCTTATAATAATTTACATAACTTTGAAATTTGCATGCAATATATTAACCCAGTTCTAAAACAATGTAGCTCCTTTAACATTTAAAACTTAGTGACACACACTTCTGGGTTTTATTAATTCTCTATTTATGAGTAATTAAAATCAAATATCTCTTCATTTAAAAGTAATATACTTGAATGATAGTCCAGATATAAGGAGCTCTGGTGTCTAGATTTGACTATTTAATTATTTCTCTTTCTTTTGGGTTACAAACGTACTTTTTTGTTGTTCCTGTCTATTAGTCTAACCCTAACTTTCCCCCAAAGTCATCATACTACTTTCTAAGGGTGATATGAGATCCTGTCTATCTTGCTCAGAGCATGGGAAAGTCTTTATTTAGTTCAGCCAAAAAGAATTAATTTAAAGGTGAGATATAAAAATACATGCAAATGCAGAGAAAGAGATTAGTTCCTAAGGTGAAGGTTTCTGATTCTATTTTAACCCAAGTCTGGCCTGATTGTAGATCACCAGACACAGTTTAGGGAACAGTTGATTGTCCATTTCTTTCCTTTTGGAACATGTTCTTATTGACTAAGAGTTCTAGGGATCTTCGTGATGGCAAGGATAACATCAACTTTCTTAAGACCTCTTCCTGTTTTAAAGTCTCTGACTCCCTATGGGCTACTCATTCAGCTACAATTTCTGGTATGATTATCTGCTTCAAAGTGACAGAAAATTTACATAGCAGAAATGACTGGTATGCGCTGACCCCACTGAATGATCAAAGTGGCTCAGGTTGACCATCTCCATCTATTTCTTAACATTTTTTTTGGGGGGGGTAACTTTTTTCTCATTTTCTCCAGAAGAAGGATTTTTAAAAATAATATGGCCATATAACATTTCTCCAGATTGGTAAGAGTTGCCACTTATTCATGTAATCATCTGTAGGGGGCTGAGTCAAAGGGAATTTTCATACTGGATTTTTGGATGGTCATGAAATATCATTCCCACTAAGAGAAGAAAAACATATTTCATCTTTTTCTCTCCACAGCCACCATCTCTTTATTAGTTCAATTAAAACATTATTTTCAGATAAGAGAGATACAATTCCCTGGAAATAACCATAAATAGAAAACATTTGAGAAAAAAGTGTGTGCCATTGATCTTTTTGTGCTGATGAAGTACATTTCTTTAGGACTAGAAATGTCTGGATACAGTATTAATTTTGTAAAGATTATCAGTAAATTAGAGTTACTATACAAATTGAACTATGTCTCTATGTTAATTTGAATATCCTTGATAGGATCATCCATTATCTTTTAGTAGAGTGAGTGCAGGAACTCCTGGTTTATTCCTCTTCCAGACTATTCTTTCTAAAGTACCCACAGTGGTTTTGGTAAAACAAGGATCTCATTTGATGCCTGTCCTGTGTAAACCACTGGATAATCCTTGACCAGGGCAATGTTCTATTATCTGGCCCTACCCTCTCCTTTTTGCTTTGCAGTCCAGGATCTGTCATCTTCTTTCAGTTCCTACACTACACCATGTTCCTTTCATCACCTAGCCTTTACATGAGGACTTTGTCATTACTAGAATGATTTTATCCATCCACTTCCTCCAAATATTCCTTCAATCCCCATGTAATTAAATCCTTAACATCATTGTAAGTAAACGCTTGGCTCCTGTTTGTGTCTGCCCCGTCTGGGTCCATGTGAGTGGGATCCTCACTAATTTCCCGGAACTTAGTGGGCCAACTTGATTGAGCAACTTTGCCTGGGGAACTGTGTTGAGGTGGAGTGAAGGAGAACATGATTTTGTGCATGTGTAGCACCAAATTCAGACCACTGTTTCCTTCCAGAGGCTGAGGGGAAAAAAAATTTAAACATGAATATATGCCTATAAATTCCTGATGAACTCAGAAATATTTCTGAGATAAATACCTGTGACAGGAATCTATAAGTATGCAACAACGCTAATAAGGCCAAGCATGCAAAATAGATGCCTTAGCTAACTTTGCCTCAGACATATCTTCCTTCCTAAGGCAAGAAGTTCGATATAACATTTATTGAAAATTAACACTTTTTTATGTGATTTTTCTAAAAAAAAAAAAAATCCAGATGGATTTGGAACTGGAATTACAGATAATGTCACATAAGCATTCCTAATGTTGTCAGTTCCACTGGGCTGAAGTGTCTCACCCCAACCCCTCAGATGGTCAATTATGACTTAAATCTTCTTGAAAGCTCCCTTAAGACTCTACGTTACCTAATGTCAGTTACTCGGTTACAAATCAGGTTTCAAATGTCTCCAAAGTCTGCACATTGAAGAAGAAAATGAAAAAAAAAAAAAAAACCTTGGGAGATGGAGAAGGACCAGATCAATTTGGACTTTCATTAAACTACACATAATTAACACAGAACAGATGCTTCTCAATTAACTGCGCTGGCTTCAGACCCAGGAAAATCTTTACTGATTCTCTTGGACAGAACTTAGCAGGGGGGAAAAGCCAGTAAAACCAACATGTACTCAATTATAATTTATAATAATATTACCATTATCTTATTTTAAAATATTTATGCCTCTGTGCATATCAGAGGATTGAATACCACCTAAAGTTATTAAACAGAAGCAGGCACTCCATCTAAGAGCTCAAGAATTAAAACAGACTATATGGATAAGTATATATGGAAAATGAACAAGTATGAATTTAGGTGTAAAGAAAAATGTATCTATCTACCTACCTAAAAAAAGAATGTTTAACATGTATATGCATATATATGTCTTAATTTATATGTAAGTATATAATTTTTGAAAGAAAGATAAAGTCATTCTGTAGTGATAAAGGGATCAATCCAGCAAGAGGGCGTAACAATTCTAAATACATATGCATCCAACACTGGAGCACTAGATTCATAAAACAAATATTAGAGATAAAGAGAGAGGTAGACTCCAATACATTAGTGGGAAATTTTAATACCCCACTTTCAGCATTAGATACATTATGAACACAGAAAATCAACAAAGAAAAACTATATTTAAACTGGACTTTAGACTAAATGGACCTAACAGACATTTACAGAACACTCTACCCAACAACTGCAGAATATACATTCTTTTCATTAGCACATGAAACGTTCTTTGGGACAGACAACATATTAGGCCACAAAACAAGTGTCAACAAAATTTTAAAAATCAAAATCATATCAAGTATCTTTTCAGAACACAATGGAATAAAATTATAAATCATTACCATGAGGACCCTCAGAAACTACACAAATATGTGGAAGTTAAACAACATGGTCTTGAATGACCATTGAGTCAACAAATAATATGGAAATAAAAAATTCCCTAGAAATAAATAAAGATACAAACACAAAATACCAAAGACTGTGGGATACAGCAAAAGCAGTGCTAAGAGGGTGATAAATGCCTTCATCAAAAAAAGTAGAAAGATTGCAAATCAACAATTTAACAATGTACTTAAGGAAGTAGAAAAGGTCAAACAAATCAAACCCAAAATTAACAGAAGAAAAGAAACAATAAAGATCAGAGCAGAACTAAATGAAATAGACCAAAAAAAAAAAAAAAAGTATAAAAGATTAATGAAACACAAAGTTGGTTCTTCAAAAAGATTTTTAAAAATTTGATAAACTGCTAGCTAGAATAACCAAGAAAAAAAGAGAAGAGCCAAACAAACAAAAGCAGAGATGGAAAAGGAAGCATTACAACTGATACAACAGAACATTAAAGACCATTATTAACAACTATACTCTGACAAACTGAAAAACCTAGAGAAAATGGATGAATTCCAGGAAGCACACAACCTACCAAGATTAAATTGGGGGGGGGGGGAAACCCAGAAAATCTGAACAGACCAGAAATGAGTAATGAGATTGAATTAGTAATAAAATAAAAAATTTCCCAACAAAAAGAAGTCCAGAACTAGATTAATTCACAGTCAAATTCTACCAAGCATATAGAGAAGAACTAATACTAATTCTGCTGAAACTATTCCAAAAATTGAAGAAGAAATTCTCCCTAGCTCATTGTATAAGGCCAGCATCACTCTGATACCAAAACCAGACAAGAACACAGGAATAACACACAGACACACACACACACACACACACACACACACACACACACACACACACAAAACCTACTTGCCAATATACCTGATGAACACAGACCCAAAGATTCTCAACAAAATATTAGCAAACTGAATCCAATGGCATATCAAAAAGATGATGTACCACAATCAACTGGGATTTACACCAAAGATACAAAGATGATTCAATAAATGTAAATCAATAAACATGATACATCACATCAACAGAATGAAAGACAAAAATCATATGCTTGTCTGAATAGATACTGTAAAAGCATTTGATAAATTTCAACATCCCTTAATGATAAACAGGGCATAGAAGGAACATACCTCAAAATAATAAAGGCCATATACCACAATTTGACAATAAATTATCTTACTGAATGGGGAAAAGTTGAAAATTTGTCCTCTAAGAACTGGAACAAGGATATTTATTTTCATTATCCCCACTCAACATAGTCCTAGCCAGAGCAATCAGGCAAGAGAAAGAAATAAAAGGCAACCAAACTGAAAAAGATGTCAAATTGTCCCTCTTTGCTGATGATATAATCTTATACTTAGAAAACCTTGAAGGCTCCACCAAAACCTGTTATATTTGATAAATGAACTGATTAAAGTTTGAGTAAAGTTTAGTAAAGATACAAAATCAATACACAAAAATCAACAGTGTTTTTATACAACAATAATAACCTAGCCGAGAAAGAAATCAAGAAGGCAAACCCATTTAAAATTGCTACAAAAACCCCAAAATACCTAGGAATAAAGTTAACTAAGGAAGTCAAAGATTTCTCAAGGAAAACTACAAACATTGAATTTAAAAAATTGAAGATGACACAAACAAATGCAAAGACATCCCATGCTGATAGATTATAAGAATTAATATTGTTAAAATGACCATATTGCCCAAAGCAATCTACAGATTCAGTGCAATCCCTATCAAAACACCAAGGTTATTCTTCACAGAAGTAGAAAAAAAAAATCCTAAAATTTATATGGAACCAAAGTAGAGCCTGGATAGCCAAAAGCAATTCTGAGCAAAAGAACAAAACCAACAAGAACTTACAATGGGGGAAGGACACCAACTTCTATAAACAGTGATAGGAAAATTAGACAGACACATGCAGATGAATAATACTGGACCCCTTTCTGTCACCATACACACCATGCACATACACAAATCAACTTGGAATGGATCAAAAACTTAAATATAAGACCCGAAACTATTAAAATCCTACAAGAAAATCTAGGAAAAACACACCAGGACTTTGGTGTAGGTAAATAATTCATGACTAAGATCTCAAAAGCATAGGCAGCAAAAACAAATAACATCAGACTTAATTAATCTAAAAAGTTTCTGCATACCAAAATAAATAATAAGAGTAGAGAGGCAACTTGTCAAATGGGGCCAAGTATTTCACTGAAAACTAAAAATAGAATTACCATTT
>CAUYQG010031025.1:0-22998 GCA_963574415.1 Tarsius wallacei | reverse complement strand
GGGCTCAGGAGTCAGATTGCCTGTTTCAGTCCTGTCTATGTGATTTGCTCACTTTGAAATATTAAGCAATTCACTTAACTTTGTGCTTCATTCATCATCTATACAATGAAAATAGTGCAACTTCTGTGGAAAGCAGTGTGGTGATTCCTAAAAGCTCTAAATATTAACCTCCCATATGACCCCGCAATCCCCCTACTGGGAATATACCCTGAAGAACTCAAATCACTCTATAAAAAAGATACCTGCACATGTATGTTTATCACAGCGTTGTTCACAATAGCAAGAACCTGGAAGCAACCATGCAGTCCATCAAAAGAGGACTGGATTTTAAAAAATGTGGTACATATACACAATGGAATACTACGCAGCCATAAAAAAGAACAAAATCATGAATTTCGCAGCAACCTGGATGGAACTAGAATTTATAATACTGAGTGACCTCTCACAGAAACAATGAATTGAGTATCACATGTTCTTACTCATATAGTAGACCTTGATCATCCAATGTTTTACCATAAGAAAATGACTGACAGTGGTGGGAAGCTATGGGGGGGTGGTTAGGGAGATGGGATTAATGGTAGTAAATATCTGTCTGGGGCTGGGAAGACACCTCTTATCAACAAGGGTGCCTGAACGAAGCATATTTGTACACCTAACCCCTAACTGTACCCCACAATATCATAATAAGAAATATTGAATATAAAGTAAATAAAATAAAATAAAATTATGTGACAGAGGTACTGCCCCTATTTTAGAGTTAGAAGAAAACAAAATTTATATTAAATAATGTACATGCAGGATCACACAGCAGCAAGTAGACTTGAATTCAGTCATTCTACCTCAAAGCAACACTGCTAACCAATCGTTACTCTGCTTTCCAGTTTCAACTTGGGGTCGTTCCAAAGGCTTGGAGCAGCCTGGTATGGTGGGTGAAAGTAGGGGCTCTGCAGTCAAATTCTGTTAGGGTTGGCTGTTAGGACCTCCTCCGCAAACCCATCCTTTTTTCCAAGGGAAAATGTTTCCAGTTCCATTTATGAACTGGAGTTTAAACTTTTGTGAAGCTGTGGTCTGCCTGTGAAGGGCTGAAGGGCTGGGGTGGAAGGATAAATGAATTCATTTGGTGAAGAACTTGGAGGCCAAAGTGAATTTAAACCTCATCTAATAACAATAATAAAAATAACAGTAATTGGCCGGGTGCAGTGGCTCACACCTATAATCCCAGCACTTTGGGAGGCTGAGGCGAGATGATTGCCTGAGCCTGCTGGTTTGAGACCAGCCTGGGCAAATTGGAGAGACCTGATCTCTACAATAAATCAAAAATTAGCCAGGCGTAGTGGTGCGTGCCTGTAGTTCTAGCTACGTGGAAGACTGAGGCAGAAGATTTGCCTGAGCCCAGCAGGTTGAGGCTAAGGTAGCCGTGAGCGTGCCACTGCACTCCAGCCTGGGCAACAGAGTGAGACTCTGACTCAATAAATAAATAAATAAATAAATAAACAGAGTGAGACTCTGACTCAATAAATAAATAAATAAATAAATAAAATAATAAAAATAATAGTAATTATAGCTCAACAAATGTGTCAAACAGCCTGCTAAGCTCATTGTTATCTCATGTCAGTCCCACAATTGATAATAATCCTGTGAGGTCGCTTCCCATCTGCGTTTTATAGACAGGTAAACTGAGGCTAGAGAAGTTAAGCAGTCACATGGCTAGCAAATGGCAGAGGAAGGATTTGTCCCCAGGTAGTCTTCCTTCCCTATGCCATGTTATCTCCAAAGGGTGTCTTTGTGGAGCTTGAGCTGCTGAAGTGGAAACCTTGCTAGACTGAGTGACACAAGCAATGAAAGCCATCTGTCCTGACATCCATGGCCGCCATGGGGGCAGTTGAACCATATTGAGTGGGTTCCTCAGTATGCATCCTGGCAGTCTGCAGCCTGCTTGACAGCCTTTCCTCTCAATCAAGTGCAGACAGCGGATGTGTTCGGTGATAACTTTTAGACACTGGGCCACAGCCCTTATCTAATTTGCAGTCACCTCTAAACAGATGGACTGAGAGTTTTCAACTTGATGCCAGATGAGTGGAGGCAAAGGAGATTACTGTTTAATCTCCAAGTTTCCACACAGATGCATCATCCAGAGAAACTGTACTGGTATATTCAGGTGAAAGGTATTGACACACAAGCTGTACTTTTTCTGAATGACTGTAGAAAGCGGAGCCAAAGGGATTGGAGGGAACCAGCCACAAGGTCTTGTGCTTTGCAGATTTCTTCCAAGAGGTCATAAAGTAACATTTATGACTTATTTTGTCCCAAATTTTTGTATTTATACCAAGATGTTGACATGAGTTTCTTGGAACAGTGGTTCTTAGACTTGTGTGTACATTAGAATCTTGTAGGCAGCTTGTTAAAAAATGCAAATACTTGATCTCCTCCCCAGGACATTCTGAGTCAGGAGGTCTTGGCTAGAGCTCAGGTATCTATATTTTTAAAGCACCCTAGTGATGCCAATACTAACTCCATTAGAGAATCATTGGCTTAGGAAGGTGGGGACAGTCAGGGTTGCTTGTCTTCTGCCATTGCCAGAACACCTCTCTGACTTCCACTGGGTTTGAAGCAGCCTGGCATGGTGTGTGAAAGTGGGGACTCTGAGTCAAATTGGGTTGCTTTAATGCCATCCCTGTCACCTACTGCTCTGAGACCTGGAGTGTGTTACTCTCCTTTTCTGAGCCTCTGTTTTCTCATCTGTAAAATCGATCACTAATATTAGCTTCATGATTAAGTAAGGCAGTACATGTAAAGTACTTGATACTGGGTCTAGTAAGCACCTAATAAATGTTGGCTACAGTTATGATGAGTATTATCAGGCTATAATTTTACCTTACAACATACTAAGGAAATATGTCCCCCTTTGTAGCCTGCAGATTCCAAAAAAGAGGCCCATGCATGAGGGAAAGACAGAGTCGCCCTGGTTCTTGAGAGAGCCTGGTTGATGCTTGAGTGCAGAAACAACAGCAGCTGAGGACACGCTGTACAGTGTCGAGGAACAGGAATTGGTTCTTGGACTTTGTTTTACATGGATCATGTTAACTAACTGCTGGGATTATAGCTCTGATTAATTTTTTTAGTTCAGTTAATTCATCCTGGACCATCTCCCAGACAGGCCCAGTGACAGGTTGCAAATTCAGCTTATATATTTCTCATATGTGTCTTCCATGTTGAAAAATAACTGAGAATTCATACTTGTCAAAGTCTGACATCATGGCTTTCTCTGAGCAGTCAATGCTGGAGCATGTGCCCTTTTGCTGGTTGATTGTGCGGATCTTGGGCTCTCTGGACACACCTGTTTGCTTTGGCAGACAGTGTGCTTATCTACATGGATCCCTATTGTCATATGGGCTGCTGAAAGTGTAATGTTCTCTGTGCTTAATTATATGCAGTTACGGTGTGTGGCTTAAAACCACACTGATGATGTGGCCACTAAAAAATGATGCTGGGCAAAACTAATGGCAGGAAAAAAGTTCAAGATAGATTGTTACATGCAAAAAACAAAAGCATATTATAGGCTCCTACCTTGGCCATTATCACTAGTGAACACAGCAGATAATGGAACATTAAGTATGATGTGATCCTGTTTTGTTAAAAGACAAAAGTTGATGTATGTAGTATGTATGTGTGTGTGTGTGTGTGTGTGTGTGTGTGTGTGTGTGTGTCTATTTCTAAGTATAACAGAACATGAGCATTTACATACCAAAATGAGCACAGCTGGAGAGCGGTGCCTCCATGGTATCTGTGTGTATGTGTGTGTACTTTTCTATGCTTTCTACATTGGAGAGGAAAGCAGACTTCTTATATATTGACTTATTTTCAAGTTATTAAAAATGAAACTCTCTGATGGTACATTCCACTTACTATCTCAAAGCCATTTTGCAATGAGTCATGGTATAAAAAAAAGTAAATGTATAGTTTCCTTCTTTCTGGGGAGCAGAATAAGCTGCCTGTGTGTGGGCCCCCTCAGATTCCAGGCAGTTGTAGGTTGACAGGAAAGCTCCTCTCCCCACATGTCAGTTCTCAGGTAGAAGAGAGGACAGCGTTGTGAGTAACAGGGTGTCCGTTTAACTCTGATCGTTCATCTTCCTCCCCAGCCATTAATTAGAGGTATGTTCCCACCTTTGAAGATGTGTTCTGTCAGGGCCAGGCCTCCTCACTGTGCCTGCGTGTCTCGCAGCTGCGAATCAGTTCAGTCACAGTGGCTTCCCAAACTTTCCCATGAAGTCCAGTTTTACTGGCATTTTCCCCTTTGCTAAGAAAAGGGTTACTATAGGTGCCATTGGGAAAAAAATATGTCAGTCCACATAGGATTAGAATAAGATGTGGTTTTGCTGAAGATAGTCTGCCAAAATTTTTAATACCATGTACCGTGTACTCGTCACAACAGATTGACCATGGTCTTCACTCATCATCTCACTGTTTAGTCCATCATTGCCCAAACTGCCTTTTGAGATTAGTTTTTAAAACATTGCCCAAGCTGTTTTTATATGCCCAAACAAATTACCCAGACTGCATTTTAAGATTATTTTTATTGTAGACACCGAGACTGGGCCTGCATGAAATAAGACAACCTCAGATTTTAGCGTGGCTTGGCGTGCCACTATTATCAGGAGCAAGAGCTTCAGGGGAGAAAAATTGCCTCAGAAAGCCTAATTCCAAGCTTCTTGTGTCCTTGGGCGTTTCCCGGAAATGGCAAACTCAGAAATTGCCATGGACTCATCATTTTTTATTGCAAAATTCATTAAGCTGCCGTGCTATTATCATCCTATCTTGTCAAGATGATACATTGCAGACTTCATTGCAAAACTTTAACAAGAAGGAGAAAGCACACCTTTCTCCTGACCACAGCACGGGAAAGCTTCTGGGTATGTTGCTTTTGCCTTCCTGTTTTTGTATAAAGCTCTGTGACTTTGCAGAACTTTCCTCTGTCTGGTAACTCCCTTTTTCCTTGTTGATCATGTGAAGAGTTCCCTCCTTTTGGCTCTGAGAGGCATCGGGAGCTGCTGTTAAAGAACAGTCCTCTTCTCTCTTCCTTTTTGCCCTCTTGTCTTCAGCAGCATGTAGAGTTGGGATGTTAGCCTGTATTCTGACAGACTTCCATGCACAGTGGGAAACCTTCCCCTGAGCACCATTGGAGATCTGTGTTTCATATTCACCTTCCAGTTTTGTGTATTCAGTGAGCCAGACATGTTCAGGCCTGCCAAGACGTGTGAATTTGGCTCAGTTCTGCATGTGCTTTCCTGGCCGCGCCTCTGGGTTCTGTGATAAACAGAGATCTTGCCTCCCATGTGTGATGGGGTTGCCATTAGAGTGGGTTGGAGTCACTTGGTAAATATGGAAAATGAAGTAGCTTAGCTCCCAGATTTCCATGGCAACCCCCAGAACAAGTACAATATCACCAAAATTATTCTGCAGCTTTCCTTTTTTAGTTGCAGTGATTTAGTTGCAGACTCATGTTTTTCCACTCCTGATTTGTACAAAAAACAAAAACTCTGCCCGCTGTCATCAGTACTTTGGTTTCAAGGACATTAGTGCTCCCTGTCTGAAGCACCTGAGAAAGTCAGTCACACAAAACTACCTCTTTCTGTTCCAGCAGAATACATTTTTGATTTGTGTGTTTTTCCTTTCTGCTTATTATTTATTTTATAACAATTTGTGGAGCTTCAGTACAAACAACCCGTGGGCTAGGCTCACGCTGACTTCACGGTTCACTCTAATGGATGCGTTGTGGCTGGACAACATGTCCCTGCCCTTGAGTGGTTTGCATCCTCAGGACCATGTCCACATTCAGTTGGTCATTCCGTGTAGAACGTATGTTCACAAAAGCATTACCAATACTTGTTTACAATTGTTTGGGGATTTATTTTATTACATCATTTCCTTGTTTCTGGGCTGTTGTTTTCCGTGACTGATATAAAGAGAGATTCTTATTGACAAAACACGTTTGAGGCAGGCAAGCATTCTCTCTGACTTCAGCCAGTTTAGGAATACTCTGGAATTGGGGGCATGCTTTCACTTCTTGTCTTTTAAATGGTTCTCTGATTGTATTGACTTGGCTCATGTCTAGTCATGGTTTTTCTTTTGAAGCCCCCTAGCTTATAATTTTTTTTCCCTTCAGCAACGTAATTGCCATCAGTTCTTCTTATACCTTCTGATGAGGATACCAGAGCTGGATTGAATCATCAGTGACTCAGGGAAGACCAGCTCTGTTATTTGAAGGATTTGGTTAATTTTTTTTTCCTTTTTTTAAAGTGTCTTAAGCTGCCTGTTCCTGTGTTTCTCTGTCAGGGACAAGTATTCACTTGCCCCAAAACAAAAAAATCCTTCTGTTTGGGGTGACAATACTGAATCATTTGCTCTTTATTTCTCAATTCATTCCAAATGCTTTAGACTTTGTCTTGGTATCATTTGCCATAACCACTAAGACATTTGATTTTACTTTTTCTTTGGAATAATCCTTACCTTCCTACTCACTCTCAGAAAGATTGGCAATATTCCAACTGAGATCTTCCACCTAGAAGTTCTCAGTCTCATTATCTGTAGTCTACAGATGAGACTTACCTACTAAAAACTGTAGTACCAGGTTCCTAGCTTCCCTTGTCATGTGGCCCAATGAGGGATACCAATAGTGTATGCCTCTTATGCATATTTGGCTATTTTGTCTGTTAAGCTATGAAATCTTATGAAAAAATTTTAATATTCCCTTTCCTAATGGATAGTAGGGGAGAAAAAGAATGTCCTGGTAACATTTTAGAAAGATTAATGTACTTTTAGCAAGATATTATTTTTAGTTTGTAGAATCACAACCCTCTCATGGACAAGTAAACATAATTACAGGAGAAATATGAGCTATAGTTATACTCTTTTATTTCCTAAGAATTCAGAGAATTATGTCATGCAAACCTGTCCCTTCAAGCTTCTCAAACTAGAGTTAATAAAATTAGTTCTATCTTCTCCCATATGAAGCAAAAAATGTCTCTACTTAAAGCCCAAAGAAGTGTCATCTTCACTTTGCTTCTTATGTGGTGGTCTTGGGTTATTCATAGTTTTTTAGGAATCTTTATAGGAATAGTTTAGAAAAGGGAAATTTGACTTATACTGGTTCATACTGGTTCATAAATGGCATAACGATTCTCTCAGTGATTCCCCCTAGTTATGTAAAGCCAGTGTTGTTTTTCTTCCTCTTAGCACGTTCCCATCTAGGAGGCTCTGTTAGTCCTCCTACATCTTGGCTCAGGGTTTCTCTTTCTTTGTTGCTGTTTCTGCTTGAAAATTCTCTTAAAATATGAAGAGTTTTAAATTTCAACTTTGTAATCTACTTCTTTCAGTTCAGGAATCTCCCAGTAGCCCCATAGGATATTTTTCTCTCCCATGGGGCTCTACCTAGGGCATTAAGGATTTGGAGGTGTGTCGATATTTAACATGAAGCTTACTCTAGCATCACTTCATAAGCCTACTTTATTTTTACAGACATGACGAATGCAAAGGGAAAGGTACTTTTATGACACATTACCCCTTTATTGCCTAAAGAGACCTGAGTTCAAATGTTAGCCTTTAAAGTATTATCCCAGTGACTCCTGTCTGTCCTCTTAGGGATATAGCATACCTCTGACTCATTTCAAAAAAGTCTGGTGAGAATTAACCTAAATAGGATATTCAAGTTAGTTAATTGCCAAACACATCCATTGCTTTCAGTATGTTGTCTCTGTAATGAATGGGGAACAAGAATGATGTTCCAGGCCTATAATATTTTGCTACAGTGATAGTGTTTGTACCATGTCACTAAGTCATCCCCAAAATGCCTTTCAATGTATGGTTCCAAGTTTTTAAAGATGAGAAGAAACAGAAAGCTCTTTTTTTTTTTTTTGAGCAGTACTCTGAAGTTTACGAAATACATTCCTGCATATGATCCCACTTGATCCTCATGACAGCTCCAAGAGCCATATAAGGCAGTTCTTGTTCTCCCCATTTAATAGATTCATCAACCAAGAATCTGAGATCAAGTGGAAATTGACTGAGGCCACATAGCCAATCATGGGTGGAGTCTTGAGGAAAACTCAGTATTCTCTCTCTGGGCTTGGTGGTATTCTCTAAGCATCAGTATGACTGCTTAGACCATGGACTTGGTTTTTGTTTACATGCAGGCTTCTCTGCAGCCTACTACAGATCTATTTATCAAAGAATTAGCTTGAAGTTCAACATCAGATACATGGAACAACATAAAAGGGTGTGTCTGGGGCAAGAGTCAGGAATTTAGACTTGTCAAGTCAGGAGGAAGTTGGTGGCCAAATAGTAGATATTCTATGGTGAAGCACTATATAATTGGAGGTAGGACATATCCTGATCAGTTAAGGCAATATTACAGGCAGGAGTGTCAGAATAAAAGGTGTCATAGAAGCCAAGGGATAAGATGAAGGCTGCTCTGTGACACAATTGATAGTACCATGGTAGGGCCACTCTTAGGAAAAATGCGGGCTTATACTAAAGGGGAGGTATATACTTTAAGATGAGGAGGGTTTTTTGCTCTAAAGTTTTAAGTCATCTATTCTCCCTTGACTCTTTGTTTCTACTTTTAGTTCTTATCCTTTTCTGTGTCCTTCCTTCAGCTTCAGCAGGATCAGGGATCTCAGTACAATCTTATTGTTAGTAAATTTTCGTGTGTATCAGAACAGACCATCCTTATGTAATAATATTAATGTGGAGCTTGTGACTTTTTTTCCCCCAGAGGAACAAAGGAACAGCATCATCAACTCCAGTTTGGAATCTGTCTCATCAAATCCAAACAGCATCCTTAATTCCAGCAGCAGCTTACAGCCCAACATGAATTCCAGTGACCCAGACCTGGATGTGGTCAAACCTACCCGACCTAACTCACTGTAAGTATGATATCCCATTGCCCATCACTCAAGGGCTTTGGTCAGCCATTCTGTCCAGAATTTGCTTTCTGACTCCATCTGACTTTGAGCAATTGTTCTGCAAGCATTATTTAAACCTTCTCCCTAAACTTGGAGCTTGGCTGGTTTGTTGTGAGTTTTTTAAGCATCATCATCTCAAAGGGAAGTTATTATTCTTAACATACTGCTTCTTACTCTTGGTGATCTTTGATTTATCGTCCTGCTGAGATGGTTTTGGTGATAGTTATGCTGGCTGCTGGGCATGAAAAGCAATTTCTTTTAGTTTTACAAACACCCAGGGACTGCAGTCGCTCAGTAGATCAGTAGCCAAGTCTGTTTCACTCCTCATGTTGTCTCAGTTTCCTTTCCCCAACTGTGCTGGGATGTTCAATGCTAACTTCATGTCCACTTCCATAAAGAAGAGCCCTCAGTCGCCCTCTGTGTCTTTACATCTTCAAACCTTAACATGACTGGGATCGCTTTCCAAACACTAGAAAAAAGAAGAACCTTTTTGCTTTGCATTTAGGCATTGTGCACCCATAGTCAAGACAGTCTGTCTTGGGGGTGGTTGTCTAATCCCCACAGAAACTAGATCTCCTCTGCTAGCACTAGAAAGTTCTCCCTTGTGGTTTCATCCCACACTGCTTAGCATGCTTCTTCAGACCACCCCATAAATCTTGTCAAGTAGAGCCTTTCCAGAAAGAATGTGAGGCCACAACCAGAACAGTTGACTCTCAGGCTACAGTTACATAAGACACAGGAAAAACAGAGTTGACTCTGCCTTTCTCTAGTGAAAATAGTCTGAGGTTCAGCCATAGACCGTGTTCAGGGCAGTTGTTTCACTTAGTGAGACACCAGCATGAGGGTGAAATACTGAGATGTCAGCAATATCTTCCTGCTCCTCTGTGTGCTGTGGTTGCGTGATCACACCCTGCTATTCAATCTCCCTTAAGATATTTACAGATCTGCAAAATGGGTACAATAGTTTTTGCCTTAGAAGACACTAAGGAATATTATACTAAGGAATATTAAATGCTTGTGAGGAAAATGACTCCAAAATTCACCTAAGAGGTACTTATAATGAAACTATAACTACAATGTAGGATTAAATCCTAAACTGAGAAAATCAGCTCTTTTTTTAGTTGCTGGCAGCCTTAAATTGTACCAACATTCAGGAAGTTAATTATTTGCCCGTTGTTTGGTAGATAGTGTTGTTTGTTCACTAAGAAATGGACCTGTGCCTCAAAATATCAGAATAACTGAGTGTCTTCTGCTTACAAGCAGTGAGTTTGCACTGGTGCTCCATGGCTAGGCTGGCCTGTGGGGCCTCCTGCCTTGAGGTGCAGCTTTCTCAGGCTCTTCTATACCTGCTTTCTTAGATTTTTAAGGAGATCTTATTTTCCTTTTTTGATTCAGCCGTTTTAAATCTCTGTCCCTAGCAGTTGCTGAAGTTATTTCTTGCTCAGCATGAGCAAGGTTGAATTTCTAGCCCCGGATGCTTCACATCCCCTGACTTGAGCCAACCAGGACCAACCAGGGGTCTTTAATCTTTCTTTCCAGCTACTGGTAGCTGTGGGCCCCTGAGTCACTGCTAAGTACAATGTGTACAAAGAAGTTGCTTTAGCAGCTGAGTAGAAGGGGGGTGGGGATTATCTTTTAAACAGGTCCTGGAAGATGAAACTTAGGGTTTTTTATTCTTCAGCTGTCTAGATGTGATTTGTTTTTCATAACATACTGGGAATCACTCTACTTCATGCCATGCAGGGGGGCTGTTCCCTGCCTCGTGCGGATTTGAAGGTCTTTCCCAGGGAAGGAAGGGTGCTGCCAGGAACAGTTCTACTTAATTGTCTCTGGAGGAGGATTGAAAGTAGTCGTGTGGGTGTGTTTCCAACAAGACTGCTGTTCTTCCAGGCCAGCTGAGTCTCTTACTGATACCTGTGAGTCTTGAAGTCACAGCCAATACCACCACTGATACCAGCAGCAGCTGCGGCCCTGACAAGAGCCATGCAAAAGCCCTGTAATCTCTGCAGACAGGCTTGCTGCTATTGCTCAACATGAGCAGTGAGATGATGTTCCTGGTTTCTACCTCCCCAGTGCTTTCTGGCTTGGGGTGGAAGTTGGTCAGTCTTGGCAAATAGAAGCCATGGTACTTCCCTGAGTAAAGGAATTCTGGGAGTCTGTCGGCACACAGACATGCCACAGTGCTCAGGCTCAATTACAAGCAACTGAGACCACATGGGGCTCCACCTTGGTTCTGGACCTTTTTCTTCCCACCATCACTCAATGTAGCAGATGCAAATGAAAAACATGAGCAGTGGGTGAGAGGATTGTCATGAGCTTGACTATTAACTCGGCATAAGGTAGGAAACCAGTCACTAGAAAATTATCTGTTTGATGTATTTCACTCATTTTCTCACTATTTTTATAATGACTGGGATGATCATTATGACCATGTAGAAATCATAATTAAAGAAATGTTTGTTATTCATGATAAAATGACATTTGCTGTAGCACTGGTGTATCTTTCCTAATTCTCCAAGGAGATGAGGGCCCTCTTATTTACATGAGCAGAATGCTTAATTGAGCATCAAAATTAGAGATGCCACTATTCTACTTATACCAGGGCAAGATAGCTGGGCTGAAATCTTTGGCAGGTTCTCCACTAGACTCCTGAAGTAGCCTTCTCTCCTAAAAATTAGAGGACGGTTGGTAAACCAGAACCAAAGCCCAGTATGTCTGAAATTGTCAGCAAGTCTGACTGAACCTATTTTGTGCCCAGATTCATTTTAAGCTACCTAGCGCAAGCCAGAAAAAGAGGATTCCTATCTTCCCCAATTTACTGTCTAGCTAAGAAGGAAAGACAGTGACATATGGCAATGTTAAATGGGACTTATTGGTCTTAAGTATGCTTTTTTGAGTTGGAGTCTCACTCCGTCGTCTAGGCTGGAGTGCAGTGGCACGCTCACGGCCACCCCAGTGGCGACCTGCTGGACTCTAGTGATCCTTCTGTCTCCGCCTTCCAAGTAGCCGAAACTATAGGTGCTTGCTACTGCACCTGGCTAATTTTTGATTTACTGTAGAGCTGAGGGCTC
This sequence comes from Tarsius wallacei, assembly GCA_963574415.1. Classification (NCBI taxonomy): domain Eukaryota; kingdom Metazoa; phylum Chordata; class Mammalia; order Primates; family Tarsiidae; genus Tarsius; species Tarsius wallacei. The sequence goes on along the minus strand of CAUYQG010031025.1, from coordinate 10,967 downwards.
GCCAAGTTGCCCAGGCTGGTCTCAAACCCGTGGGCTCGGGCATTCCACTCACCTCGGCCTCCCAAAGTGCTGGGATTACAGGCCAAGCCACCAAGCCTGGCCTTAAGTATATTTTGGGTTCAGCAACTCTTAGCTGAATATCTGGTGAGCACACACACCAGGTCAGAGTATTGGGAAAGGTGGGGAGGGAGTGTGAGGTGGGTGTTAGGAAATACTTAGATGGATGAATGAAAAGCATTCCAGTTTAGAGGGGTGAAGGAAGCAGAGATGATCCAGGATGCTCCATATTATATGTCATCAGGAAAATGCAATCTAAAGCAACTATAGGATACCACTACATGTCTATGAGAATGGCCAGCATCCCAGAACACTGAGAATACCAAATGTTGATGAGGGTGTGGAGCGACAGGAACTCTGACTTATTGCTGCTGGTAATGCAAAATGGTATGGCCATTTTTGAAGACAATTTGGTGATTACTTATAAAACTAAACATATTTTTACCATATAGTTCAGTAGTCATGTTCTTTGCTATTTACCCAGATGAGTTGAAAAGTATGTCCATACAAAACCTGCATGTGGATTTTTAATTTAGTATTATTCGTAATTTCCAAGACTTGGGAAGCAACCCAGATGTTCATCAGTAGGTATGAATGGATTAAAAACATTGTGGTACATCTAGACAAAGGAATATTATTCAGTGATAAAAGGAAATGAACTATTCAGCCATGAAAAGACATGAAAGATCCAAACCTTAGGTTGCGTATTGCTAAGTGAGAGAAGCCAGTCTGAAAAGACTGCAAATACTATATGATACCAACTATATGTCTTTCTGGAAAATGCAAATTTATGGAGTCAGTAAAAAGATCAGTTGTTGCCAGGGGCTCAGAGGGAGAGGAGGAAGGACGAATAGTTGGAGCACAGGACATTTTTAGGGTAGTGAGACTGTTCTGCATGATACTGTAATGGTTGATACACAGAGCACTATGCATTTGTCAAAACCTATAGAGCACAAAAAGTGAATACTAATGTCAACTATGGTCTTCAATTAATAATAATGAACCAATATCAATATTGGTTCATGAGTTGTAACAAACATACCACACTTATGCAAGATGTTAATAATTGAGGAAACTTGAGGGTGGGGTTCAAGGGAATATATGAAAACTCTTATTTTGTGTAATTTTTCTGTAAACCTAAAACTGCTCTAAAAGTGAAGTTTATTAATATACTTTTTACAGTCCAGATTTCCAGCTTCTTTTGAAAAGTTAGAAGATGTGGCTACACTAAGCCCCATGTGTTACTTGGTAACAGATGATGCTCTCCAATCCCTATCTTCTCACAGCTAGCCTGCTTTACTCTTTTATATCTTCTCCCTGTATGCATGTAGTAGCTTGTAAATGATTATAGAATCTTTGCAATCCCTCCTGTTAAGAGTTGGAGACTTTGTGGGGCTGCCCTTTACCCTTTGACTTACTTTGGCCAATAGAATGTGGTAGAAGTGGTAGCATGTGACTTCCAAGCTCAGGTTACAATGCCTCGCAGCTTCTTCTCTCATCCTTTTGAACCAGCCACCATATAAAGAAGCCAATGTAGCCTCCTTAAAGATGAAAGACTACTAGAGAGATGCCCAGCTGTTTCAGCCAAACTCAGTACCTGAGCTTCCAATCAGTTGGATGCAGCCACGTGAGTTAGTCCAGGCAAGACCAGCAGAAAAGCTGCCCAATTAACCCACAGATTCATGACAAATATTATATTATGATTGTTTCAAGCTACTGAGTTTAGGGGGTTTATTTTGCAACATTAGTTAACTAAAACAAGGCCTATGAGTTTGTGTCCTCTGAGTCATGGGCATCTGCCTTGGGATGGAGCTGAGCTGCCTGGGTGAGGTAGAAAAGTATGCAAGTTTCTCACTGTAGCATAGTGCAACATGGAGATTAGCCTCTCAATTTTCAGAATCTTCTTGGAAAGAAAATGACTCATAACTGAGATTCTAAGAAATTAAGAAATAAAATTTATAGCTAATGACTGAAGCAAACAAGAAAGATGGCTCAAACATTGGAATAGAAAGCAGGAAACCTAGGTTTGAGTCCTGGCACCATCAAGGGACTGGCTGATGATGCCAGTCCTTGGCCTTGAACATGTCCCCCACTCTCTGTGGTGGAAGAAATGGGGCTTATCTACCTCCAAGAATGAAGATTGTTCAGTGGGTGCTTATAAAGGACTGCAGAAATAAAAGTCACTTTCTCCTTCCACAATGACCCGCAGAGTTGGCCTCACACCAACTGCTTTCTGGGAGATAGTGATTTTAAAGGGGAAGTAAACAAATGCTGAGAAAGAAGTCAGGGGATGTCCCACCAGGGACAGTGCTGCAGTAATTCCCCCAAATTAGAAACCACTAGGTGAATGTTTGCTTCAGGCTGTGAGGGATTGTTAAGATGGAAAGAAGGCTGAATGGCCGGGATGATTACCACCATGAGGGAACCCAACCTTGGAATTCTCTCTGTGTAAGTGGTCCCCACCCCTGAAAAATAACTAACTGCTCAGTAGCCTCATAAATAAAACTAATTTTTCTTGTCCTTCCATCTTAACACACACATACATGCATTTCCAAGTTATTTCTGGTGACCTAAAATATGAGTGCATGCCAAATGCTTGCAGATTGTGCCAGAGTCAACCTTCCTCTCCTGTCTTAGTGGCCAGAGAACAGTCCCTGGAATCCACAGGATAAACAAGGCCTGTGTCCAGGCAGAGTTGTTTCTTTGAAACATTGCTGGCTCCTTCTGAGTTTGATTCAGCTGCTCTCTGATGAAATTTGCGGAAGACTTGCCTTGAGAAATACCACTAAAATTGTACTTATCTTCTGCTTATTTGATCTACATTCATCCCAAATATCGATTGAACTCTGACTATGGGCCAGGCATTGTTCTGAGTGTTGAAGGTGCAGTGATTAAAAATGAAAAACAACAACAGAGCTTCTGCTTTCATAGATTTTATATTCTAATGGAGATGGGGGATAAATCGGTGTCTAACACAGTATGTCACATGCTGTAAGTCCCATGGAGAAAACGAATGCAGAGTACAGAAGATAGAAACTTGGCAGGAAAGAAGGCAAGTTACTTTAGCTCTCTCCACTTCAATTTTCTCATCTTTAAAATAGGGTGACCATACCCTCCTCAGAAAGGTCGTGTGAAGATTGAGGTCATCCTTTGTGATCTTGTTTACATGTTTTAGTACTATGAATAACAATTATTAATATCATTGTGAAGGGCTACCTCCACACTCTATCCTTTCTCTCTATTCCTTCGACCATGGTATGTATTTTTCCTATGCAAAGAAATGTCCCAGGCTTCTCACTCACCTTCTCACCAGATTCCTACTTTGAATCTGAGACTGGAGTTATATTTTAGTGGAGTCTTTGAGATATCAGTGAAGAGAAGAAACTTCTACTGTAGAGGCCAGGTGCTGCTCCACCTTAAACCAAGACCAGCTGGGGTAGGCACGCCTGTTCTTGGAAGATTTGGAAACCTCCAAATCCCACGGGGTACCTGATGAGTTGTGTGCTTAGCTGTTATTTATTGAGACAAAATGAATCACAAAATGAATAATATGCATTAGACAAGTGATAATTAATGGCATATTTTTAAAAAAGTAATTGTACCATCCCACTACTATTTTATGCCAAAGAGTTACACCCAAACAAGCAGCTATGATTTTACTAGAATTGTCTTATTTGTCATTCTTTGGAATGCAGGGATTTGAAAGAGGAAGTTTTCCTCTGTGGTTGGACCAGCTTTCTGTGGAGAATTATCTTCCCTTTTAGACTGAAGATTCTGTTTCTCAGCCACCTCCAAGAAGAGGTCTCTTCACTCTGGTTAACCTGAAAATTTGGCGACATTTCCCACCTTGGTAAATAATCTGAAGGCAAAATCATTTTCTTCTTCTTCTTCTTCTTTTTTTTTTTTTTTTTTTACCCGAGTTGGAGTATCACTCCATTGCCCAGGCTGGAGTGCAGTGGCACACTCACGGTCACCCCACCACGCCCGGCTAATTTTTGATTTATTGTAGAGATGAGGTCTCACCAAGTTGCCCTGGCTGGTCTTGAACCCGCAGGCTCAGGCAATCCACTTGCCTTGGCCTCCCAAAGTACTGGGATTACAGACTGAGCCACTGAACCCAGCCCAAAATTATTTTCAAGAGGAAACATTTGCCTTTTCTTGCTCCTTACAATCCCTGTGGTGATTCCAGCTTACTCATTCATTGTTTCTTGAACATGCCAGCTCCCCTCTGTCACCTTAGGCTCTGGGGCTATGGAGGCCACAGCTCCTCCACATAACCTGGTCACATTCCCTTGGCATTTTCAGAGTTTATTTTTGGTTTTCTCTTCTTAGTGACTTAGTGTCCACAGTCCCCTCTTCCTGGGCGAGGTCTCATCTGCCAGGAACCCAGCTGGATCCACTTCAATTGGTTGAGGTGGAGATTCCTGCCTGGTAACCAGTCTGATTTTTATTAGATCGATGTGTTTGGTTATCAGTGGTTCTTCATTTTTTTTAAATATAAAACTTGCTTGAGGCAGCCCTTACACTTCATGACCCAGCAGGATTTCCTTTCCAAGCACCAGCAATCTATCTGTCAGTGGCACTTGGATCTCTCTGCCTGTCAGCAGAGGGGGTGTGGGAGGAGGTGGGGGTGGGACACATATGAAAGCCTAGCCACATTCCTGTTTTCCAGCAGAGTGGATATCACAAATGAAAAAATGTTTTCTCTCTCATGTATCATATTGTTTTTTTCTTTCTCCCTGTAGGTCTATATTTTTTCTATAAACTTATTAATCTTACTTTATAATCTAAACAATTCCCAAAATTTGCCCTGACATACAGTACATGCTTAAAGCCTTAGGGTTTAATTGAAGGTATGAATGAGTGAATTTGATTCTGAATTTAGCTGTCCTCAAGTGCCTTATGGCTCTGTATTTTATATGTGTGAGTAGGTGTTAGGCATTTTAAATCTCCAAGTTTTGGTGGAATCTTTAGGGAAGGAAATAGGCTTAAGATTTTGCATGGCTTTTCAGCACTGCTAGGCCTGTGAGGGGGCTTTGAAGGAACTCTGAAGTAGTATTTTTCTTATTTAGGGTTAGATTTGGAATTGTTTCTACCTCTGTGTATTTAATCTGGGGGTCTTCTCAGTAGATTCAGATTCTAAATTGGGTAAATTAAAATTACACTAAAGTACTGCTTTTTAAACCTTTTTTAGCCAATCTGGAAAGCAGATGCTTACTATGCTAGGAAAGCATCCTTGTTGGAAACAGCCATAGGATCTTGTTTTAACCCCTTCTCTACATTAAGGGCCTAGAAAGCCATGCAGAGTCTACAGTGAGCTTCATTTGGTCTCTGTTACACTGACAGAGTCTTAGCTCAGTGCAGTAGTTCTCAGGGTGTGGCCCTGGGATCAGCATCATTGGCATCACCTGGGAGTTTGTTAGATATACAGAGTCTCATGCCCCACCAAGACCTACTGGAGCAGCAACTCTGAAAGAAGGACCCAGCAATCCGTGTTTCACCGGACCCTACAGGTGATTCTGATACATGCTAAAGTCTAAGAAGCATAGTGTATAGGGTGTTAGACTGATGAACTTCCACCAGAATAAGGTCAGGATTTACCTCATTGTAAAGCTGTCAGGGTCAAGCCTGTGTCAACACCACCATCCCTTTCTGCTGGTCCATGTGGTGATAATAGTAGTGGGACTTAACAGAGCTCTGCCCCTGTCCTTTGAGATCAGTCACAGCTTAGGCAGCTGGAAAAGGATGGTTTTGCTTTTTAGAAGAACCCAGTTAGCTTACCCGTGCTGCACTTTCGGACGCCCAAAGCCAGCCTAACTGACTGCTTTGCAAATGCACGCCTATTGGTCACAAATCAAGGGTAGTGGGTATATCAGTTAACAAAACCAACACATATTTTTATTGAGTGTCTACTCTGTGTCACATGAAAGATCAAGACACTGGTATTGATAAGAACACAGTGCCCAGGGCATGTGATACTAAAAGTGATGGATCAGCATCAAAAGAGACAGAGGACTTGAGACTTCTAATCAGGTTGCCCTAAGCTGGTGCAGGAAAGGGGTGGCCAGAGGCAGGCAGGAGCTGAGTTGGACAGAATTCCACAGACTCTTGACAAGAGGACTTCTGAGCCTTTGATATGTGTATAGTGAGTGTCCCAAAGGGCATGTGTTATGTTGCATTTCCTAGACGTATTTGACTACAGAACAGGCTATCTACAGTACTTCTCTTAAGCCCTTCAAACAGGATTCCGCAGTATAGAAAACACTGTTCTAAATCAGCACTCTACTTTTGAGGGGGAAAAAATGTATTTCTCATAATGGGTGGTATTATTGTGGCAGAGATCCTCTCAAATAACAGAGATTTAGTTTATATATAAATGTATTGCCACAAATCTGAAGGCTGAAATGGGTTATATCTTGTGCAGAGCATCAGTAAGCTTTAGAATCTGGTGCAGGAAAAAGCCTGTGTGGTCTGATTGTGGACCTACTAGGGTCAAGCCTCAGCTCTACCATTTCCTAACTGTATAAACTTAGAAAGGTATTTCCCTCTCTGAGCTAAGCCTCTTCTTAGCTTCTGAGAGATTTATAAGATAATGCCTTCCTAATACTTAGTAAATGGCTGGTTCAAAGTAAGCAGTCAATAACAATCAGTTGATACTATTATTTTTATTACTATTTTTATGTATTGTTTACTTATTATTTTGGTTTCATTAATATTTATCTATAATGTAATAATATAATTGCATTATATTGTTATATTATAATTAAATTATATATAATATGTAATTATATTAAATTAATATATTGGATTATAATGTAAGAATATAATATTGTATTTACTTATAATATTGTTATTAATACTTATTTTTATTACTATTATTATCATTTGCTCTAGACTGCCTCCCTACCAATGAACAAATCCCTAGTGTTGATTTCTTTCAATGATGGCAGTAGATAGGCTCTCAATGTTTATTTTTGTTTATTTGTTTGATACTGATAAAACACAGAGTAACCCAGATTTCAAACATTGAGATAATAGTTTTTTAAATGAATCAAAAGATCCCAAATTGAATCAATTACAAATAATAAGCTATACTGAAATCAATAGAAGCACCCCTCTTCCAAGACAGACCTTGAGCTGTTTGCACCAAGTTGGCAGGCTTCAGTGTTGACTCGCAGAGCCTTGGTCAAGCTACTTACCCTATTGTTTCTCCATTGGGTGGAGCCAATTGGAACTGCACTAATTAGAAACTAATTGCATTCTGGAGTCTTCACTGGGGAATAATTTAGCCTCAGGAATTCCTCCTCAGCCTATGACTCTGTGTTAATTTGACTGTCATTATGGCAAAAAGGAAAGTAGTTTCTGAAAAAAAAATTATCCTGAAATTTGGCATCTTAGTCATTCACTGCATTTGTTCTATCAGATTCTCTTCCAGTGTCTATCAACTTCCCTCATGAGGAGGCAACAGAGTTCTCACCAAGACATTGCTTCAAGTGTTCTTTAAAAAATTATTTATAAATTGAAGACAACTGGTAATTGGGCTAGTCCCTGACTATTGTCAAAAATGCCCAGAAAAAGGATAAAGTAGCTGCTTTAAGGTCTGCCCTATTACCTTTTGTTGCCTTTTGCAGGAGAAGTTTAGTAAGTGGTAACTTTTGGCACAGAGTTGAAAGGAAACCAAGATGATGCTGTCAACAAAGAAATAAAGACACAGATGTACATCCAAGGATGATGTGTTAGGATCCGAAGAAGAAACTTTAGCACAGTCAAAATAGTGTAACTCAAGGATAGCTTATTTACAGAGAGGTTGGTGCACGAGAATTACAGGAGATAGCACAGTAAGCCAGGGCTAGTAGCTGTTGACCAGTCACTACCCTTAATTGAAGGAACATGAGTAGAAAGTGTAGAAAGTGGTGCCAAAACCCAGAAGGGGAGAGAGTTGGTGGTTCAAAAGGAGCAATGACCCTTTGCTGAGGGACACAGCCAGATGGAGGCAACCTCTTAGAAATGAAATAAATGCCTTGACCCTCTCCCTCCTGTTGGTCTCCTGCCAGAGCTTCCCGCTCGTGAACCCAATGATGAAATCCATGCTGGTTAGCTTCCAGAGAGGACAGCAGGATGGTGAATGTGTCTGGAGAGGCACATGATGCTTTCCAGCCAGATGTCTATTCTGATGCTGTTTTTAAAAGCCAAAGAGTGGGAACAGTGGGACTAACCATCAACAAAGGACTGCCTAAGTAAATTGGAGAGGACATTACCATTCAGCGCAGCAGAGGAGTGAAGTAATTCTATATGTGTTGGTCTAGCACAACCTTCAAAGGCACATTAAGGAGAAAAAGGAGGTGCCAGACAGGATGCAGCTGTGACTCTCAGTCCAGGCTGCACGTTAGCATCACCAGGGAAATCTAGAATCAAAAATATCAATACCGAGGCCCCTTCCCTGGAGCCTCAGAGTTAACTGATCTTGGCTAGTCTCAATTTTGGTATGTTTCTTAAGCCTCCCAAGTAACTTCGATATGCAGTTAGATTAGAAAACCATTTGTGTACATTATATGATACTACTTATATAAGAATTCAGGGGTATAGACACCCAGGTGTATGTACATGTCTATAATATTTCGGGAAAGATACGGGGGATTGTTTCTGAAGGAGGCAGGAGAATGGTCTGTGGTAGAAGGAACACTCACTGTTCATGTCACCTTTTCATAGTATTAGAATTTTTACATATGTTTGCATCAATTGTTTAGCTTCAAAACTCAATCAAAAATAGGTTTGCTAGCTTTGAAATCACAGTTTATTAATTCACTCTCCTAAATCTATGGAGTATTTCTTTTTGAGAAAGGATTCTTTTTAATAGCTGGGGATCTGAGTGAGATACTATTTGATTGAAGAATAAGGCCTCTGATGGGAAGGATTGTTTTTGTTTTTAATGACAGTGAAATTAATCATTGAATCATTCCTTCAGTAGCCACATGGCTCCTCCTCTTCTGGCTGGCTTGTCCAGGGTCCGAGTCAGTTTAGCAAACAGTAGCTTTTGGCACAGCAGAGGAGGTCTGTAATGGAGCTAGTAGAGCTCTCTCTCAGGGAGCTAAGTAGAATGGATCTGGGCAGACCCCAGCCCCTGGTCTATTTCAAATTTCTTATTAAAACTGGGAGGCTCTAACTTAAGAAACCAGAAAGTTGATTTTAACATTGAGCAGTTATTCATGAGCTCCTCCCCCAAGCCCCCAACCAACATTGTGAAATTTAAGCAGTTCAATTATCTTGAGTTATATATAGTTCTTTCTCCTGATCTTCATCTGTCATTCTCCATCTGCTATCTACCCAATTTCCTTTGAAAGCTCTATTTTAAAGCAGAATATATAATGGAAAAGCCTTAACTCCTGACCTTTATGGAGATATACTAGAGTTACTCAGTAATAATTAGCAGTTGCCCTGGTAACCTCAGACTCACTGCTTAAATCACCTGTGTTCATCACCATCCCCTGTCTTCAGGACAGTAAGATCACTTGCTTTGTGCTAATGAAAAAAAGGACATCTTAGTAATTTTATAATCCTTTTTGGCTTCTATTGTAAGAGTAGAAGTAATACAGTTTGTGTTTAGACACTCTAAAAAGAGGGTTTTGTGTTTTGTTTTTTAGTGACTAATGCAGTGAGATAAAATAGAAATCATCCTCAATTTTGAGCAAATTGGAGAGCCCTGTTCAGTCTATTTGGCTTACCACTGTACCCAAAGCCTTAGGAAATTTAAATAGGTGAAACTTGCAGACTAGAATTTAAGGAGCACTGGAGGTAGAATGGGAGAATAGATTTGGCAAGTCTGTCATCACATCAGACATCACTGGAATACAGAGGATTAAAGCTCCCTAACTCCAGCACTTTGACTTGAACAATACTTCTAGAAGGTCAACCAATCCAAAGCTGAAACACAAGAGAGATTTCATATCTTCAAATGAATTTGGCTTCCACTCTGTCTCAAGGGAAGCCTGCCTCCTTCTATGACATCTATACACTGTGTCTGTGGCACAGACCTCATGGTAGGAGTTCCATGCTCCCTCCGGAGGAGAAACAGACACCTCCCCCTCTCCACACACACACACACACACCCTCTTTCTCATTTTTCTCTTGCTTCTTTGTGTGAAAGTGGAATTAGAGGAAATATGTCCTTAGTCATCCGTGGCAGCACTTATAATGTGCAGTTGTCACAGTAGAAATAAACTGGCAGGAGGTCAGGAATTAAGAAGTGGAGTCATGGGAATCCGGGGCATGCTAATCCAACAGAGACAAGATCCACATGTTAGTGATGGACATGGCTGACGAACTCAGCCTAGATAGCAGTTAGAGTTCACATATTCCGAGAAAAGACTGTAAGCATTCTGTTATTAGCAAGCAGACATCCACCAGTTGCCCTTGCTATCCTCTCTACCCTTCAATCTCAGTGGAACACAGACTGATTTTCATCTTTCCATTTGGATGTGGCACCACCCGTTGAATACTTGCTGCCTCATGCGTTCTGGAGCACTCACTACCATCAGCATCCAGAACCAACCTGGGCTGACACAGTCCCTTCCCGTTAGCAAACACTTAACTGAATACCAATGATTGAGACCCTATTCCAGGTACTCTGAAAGAGACTAAAATGCACCCTCCCGCTTACTGCCCAGATGGGGGAGATTAGATCTACCTCCATCACGGGGGGGGGGGGGGGGGGGGGGGGGGGGGTGTTGTGGTCTTAAATGGGGTGGGCGTGACGAGTAAGGTGTGTGCGGGGGGTTGGGTTGGATTAGCATGCCCCGGATTCCCATGACTCCACTTCTTAATTCCTGACCTCCTGCCAGTTTATTTCTACTGTGACAACTGCACATTATAAGTGCTGCCACGGATGACTAAGGACATATTTCCTCTAATTC
>CAUYQG010031024.1:0-26775 GCA_963574415.1 Tarsius wallacei | reverse complement strand
AGACAGTCATTTGTTCCTGGCTTTTAGTAACAGTTCAGTGAAAGCTGGCTCCTCATTCACTTCCTACCTTATTCCCCTCAAGCTTAGTCAATCAGTATTTAAAATTTTTGGCTGGGCTCGGTGGCTCAGCCTGTAATCCCGTGCCTTGGGAGGCTGAGGTGAGTGGAATGCCTGAGCCCTTGGGTTCGAGACCCGCCTGGGCAGGCGAGACCTCATCTCTACAATAAATCAAAAAAAAAATCAGCCGGGCGTGGTAGTATGCACCTGTAGTTCCAGCTACTTGGAAGGCTGAGGCGGAAGGATCGCCAGAGCCCAGCAGGTCGAGGCTGCGGTGGCCGGGAGCGGCCACTGCACTCCAGTCTGGGCGACAGAGTGGGACTCCAACTCAGAAAAAAAAAAAAAAGAGCTAAAACCATAAAACTCTTACAAGAAAACATAGAGAAAAACCCTCATGATCTTGAATTCTGCAACAATTCTTGGATATAATACCAACAGTCAAGGCAACAAAAAAATATATAGATAAATTGGACTACATCAAAATTCAAAATTTTTGTGCATCAAAAGACATTATCAAGAAAGTGAGCCGGGCTCGGTGGCTCAGCCTGTAATCCCGCGCCTTGGGAGGCTGAGGTGAGTGGATTGCCTGAGCCCGCGGGTTCGAGACCCGCCTGGGCAACTTGGTGAGACCTCATCTCTACAATAAGTCAAAAATGAGCCGGGCGTGGTAGCACACGCCTGTAGTTCCAGCTACTTGGAAGGCGGAGGCGGAAGGATCGCCGGAGCCCAGCGGGTCGAGGCTGCGGTGGCCGGGAGCGGCCACTCCAATCCAGCCTGGGTGAAATAGCGATACTCCTACAAAAAAAAAAAAAAAAAAAAAAAAAAGAAAGTAAATAACCTACAGAATGAGATAAAATATTCGCAAATCATATACTCAGTAAAGGATTTAAACCCAGATTATATAAAGAACTCTTACAATTCAACATAAAAACAACCAACCAAATTAAGAAACGGGCAAAGGACCCAGCACTTTGGGAGGCAGAGACAGGAAGGAACACTGCTTGAGCCCAGGAGTTCAAGACCAGCCTGGGCAACATAAAGAGACCTTGTCTCTACAAAAAATCAAAAAAATTAGCCATGGTGGCATGTGCCTGTAGTACCAGCTACTCGGGAGGCTGAGACAGAAAGACTGCCTGAGCCCAGGAGGCCGAGGCTGCAGTGAGCCATGATTGTGCCACTGCACACCAGCCTAGGTGACCGAGTGAGACCCCAACTCAAAATATGAAAAATAAATAAAATAAAATCACTCAAAACTGGAATGCATTATTTTCCCACTGACCTCCCCAGAGCTGTTTCCCTCAACCTCTATTTCTGTCAGCAACATTTCCATTTAACCAAGATGAAAACAGCCCTTTGACTTTCCTTTCTTTCAGTCTCTTTACCAGTTGCCAGGTCCTAACAATTGTTTGCTCTTTAACTGGAAATTTCTCCTACCATCCTATACCAGACAAAGGTTCTTATCCCTCTCTAATGTCTCATCAACTTACCCTATATATCACCACCAAATTCATTACTTTTAAATGGTATTTTAAAACTTCACTTATATTTGTTCTTAAATATTGCAAGATTCACCAATTATTAACATTTTGGTGTAGTCATTCCTTTTCATTTTGGTCATTCTGGTGGGTGCATAACTGTATCTCATTATGGTTTTATTTGCATTTTTCTGACAACTAAGGACACTAAGCAACTTTTCATGTGCGTATTGGCCATTTGTACATCTTCCTTTGTGAAGTGTCTATTCAAGTCTCTAGCCCATTTGGAAAAAACCTGGGTTATTTGCTTTTAATTTATTGAGTTGCAGCAATTCATTATAAATCTTGGACATAAGTCCTTTGTCAGTTATATTTTGTAGATATTCTCTTCTAATCTGTGGCTTCAGCAGATGCTTTTTCTTTTCTTTTTTTGTAGAGACAGGGTCTCATGATGCTGCCCAGGATGGTCTCAAACTACTTACTGGCTTTCTCGAACTCCTGGCCTTAAGCAATACTTCCACCTCAGCCTCCTGAGTAGCTGAGACTACAGGTGTACACCACCACTTCTAGCTAGTTTTTTTTTTTTTTTTTTGAGTTGGAGTCTCACTCTGTCGCTCAGACTAGAGTACAGTGGCCGCTCCCGGCCACCGCAGCCTCAACCTGCTGGGCTCCGGCGATCCTTCCGCCTCTGCCTTCCAAGTAGCTGGAACTACAGGCGCACGCTACCATGCCCAGCTAATTTTTTATTTATTGTAGAGATGAGGTCTCGCCAAGTTGCCCAGGTGGGTCTTGAGCCCACAGGCTCAGGCAACCCACTCACTTCAGCCTCCCAAGGCGCGGGATTACAGGCTGAGCCACCGAGCCCGGGGTTAATTTTTATTTTATTTTTTGTAGAGTCAGGATCTCACTATATTGCCCAGGCTGGTCTAAAGTGTATGCCCTTAAGCAATCATCCCGCCTCAGCCTCCCAAAGCCCTGGGGTCACAGGCATGAGCCACTGCATCAGCTAGGTTTTTATCTGATGAAACATAATTTATAAATTTTTTTCTTCTTATGGCTATTGCTTTCTGTTCTGTGTCCTAAGAAACCACCACCAGGTTGAGCACAGTGGCTCATGCTGTAATCCCAGCATTTTGGGAGGCCGAGATGGAAGGATTATTTAAACCCAGGAATTTGAGATTAGCCTGGGCAACATAGCAAGATGTTGTTTCTACAGAAAAATCAAAAAATTAGCTGGACGTGGTGGTGCACGCCTGCAACCTAAGCTATTCAGGAGGCTGAGCCCAGGAGGTCAAAGTTTGTGGTGAGCCGTGATCATGCTACTGCACTCCTGCCTGGGTGACAGAGTGAGACTCTGACTCAAAACAAAACAAAATAAAACAAAAACAAACAAAAAACAACACCAATTCCCCAAGTCTTATAATCTGAACCTTTGTTGTTCTTTGGCCAGAGAATCCCTTTTGTCCAATCACTTTTAAGGAAAGGAAAAACAGGCTGGGTGCAGTGGCTCATGTCTGTAATCCCAGCACTTTGAGAGGCCAGGGTGGGAGGATCCCTCAAGGCCAGGAGTTCAAGATCAAGCCTGGGCAAGACCCTATCTCTACAAAAAATGTTTTAAACTTAGCCAAGCATAGTGGTACACACCTGTAATCCCATCTATTTGGGAGGCTGAAGCATGATGAGATCACTTGAGCCTAGGAGTTTGAGGCTTCAGTGCGATTGCACCACTGCACACCGGCCTGGGTAAGAGTAAGATCCCGTCTCAAAAAAAGATTAAAAATAAAAAAATTTTAAAAAGAAATAAAAGAAGAAAAGAAACCCTCTAAATGTAAGTGACCCAGTGTGTTTTAATTGAAATATACATTTTAAAAAGGCCACCGAGGCCAGGCGCAATGACTCAAGCCTGTAATCCCAGCACTCTGGGTGTCCAAGGCGAGAGGATTACCTGAGCCCATGGGTTCAAGACCAGCCTGGGCAACATGGTGAGACCTTGTTTCTACAATAAATCAAAAAATTAGCTGGGCATGGTAGCACGTGCCTGTAGTTCCGGCTACTTGGAAGGCTGAGGGGAAGGATCACTGGAATCCAGCAGGTTGTCACTGGGTTGGCCGTGAGCGTGCCACTGCACTGCAGCCTGGGCAATGGAGTGAGACTCCTACTCAAGAAATAAATAAATAAATAAATAATAAATTAGAAAGCCACTGAAGGTCTAGGACTTTCTATGATCAATGAATTAAAACTCTGAAATAGAGTCATTTGGTCTAATTCTCTACCCCCGCCCCCATCCTCAAGTTGTTTAAGTAGGAGAGAAAAGCAAAGTGGGTATTTAAACTATAAGACCAAATGTATCAACTACGACCATAGAGTTAATCTAAATAGCCTATGGGGGCGGGGGAGAACCCAGTCTGACCCAACCTTACCCTATATACAAAAATCAATTCAAGATAGACCTAAATGCAAAAGCTATAAGAGTTTCTAGAAGAAAACATGGAAGAACACCTTCGCAACTTAGGGATTGATAATAGTTACTTAGGGTACAGAAAACAATACACATAAGAGAAAAACACTGATAAATTAGGCTTCATCAAAATCAAAATGTTTCCTCAAGCCACAGACTGTAAGAAAATATCTACAAAACATATCTGGAAAATGGACTTGCATTTATAATGTATAAAGAATTGCTACAACTCAATAATAAAAAGGCAAATAACCCAGTTTTTGCTTTTTTTTTTTAATGGGTAAAAGACTTGAGTAGACACTTCATAAAGGAAAATGTACAAATGGCCAATCAGGGCATGAAAAGTTGCTCAATGTCCTAAGTCATCAGGGAAATACAAATTAAAACCATGAGGAGACACTACTACACACCCACCAGAATGGCTAAAATTAAAGACTGACAACACCTAATTTTGGCAAGGACATGGAGCAATCAGAATTCTCATATACAGCATGGAAGCGGAAAAAAGTACAACTTCTTTGGAAATAGGTCTGACAGTTTCTTATACATCTAAACATATACCTACCCTTTGACCCAGCAATTCCACTCCTATGTGGAATTTACCAAACACAAATGTCTACAAAAAAAAAACCTCATAAAACAATGTCCAAAGCAGCTTTATTCATAACAGCCCAAAACTGGAAACAGACCAAGTGTCCACCAATAAGAGAACATATAAACAAACTAAGGTATATCATACCCATATAGCAAAAGAAAAGAACAAATTAGTGATACAAGAATGAGTCTCAAAAACACGCTGAATGACAGAAGTCTTACCAAAAGACCACGTACTGTATGGTTTCATCTATATGAAATGCTAGGACAGGCTAAACTAATTTATGGTAGAAAGAAACCAGAGCAGCAGCTGTCTTCAGGGGTGATGGTGCATAGACTGGCAGGGAAGGAGCATGAGGGAAACTTCTAGGGTAATGGTAATTTTCTGGATCCAGAAAGGTTTAAATTACACAGGGATTTGTATTTGTCAAACTAATCAAATGGCATACTTAAGAACACTGCATTTCACAATTTTGCCTCAGAAAAAGTAAATAAATAGTATACTCTAGTTAACATTATGTATGTTTAAAATGAATGATGTTTGCACCTTACTTGGAAGCAAATCAAAAAATAACATGGGTCAATACACTAGGACAGAGACAGGGACAGGATAGATTTATGATAAAGCAAATAGCAAAATGTTCATTGGACAACCTGGGAAGTGGGTACGTGAGTATTCACTGTACAACTCTTTCAACATTTTTACATATTGCAATTTTTTTATATTAAAAGACTGGAGGGCGGGGGATCTAAAGAAGGCACATATGCCCTGGCACCTGAGGCCTTCTTTTTGTACCATACTAAGCTTTACAAGATGCCAGTCTAGCGATCAAACTGACATCCTGAAAAGAAAAAGGGGCCATGGGTCAAAGCTATACATTAGCATAAATTCCTGCCCTACAAAATGTAGGATGAGGTCCAAGTAGAAGTCTGAGGAGTCTAAGTTCTTTTTCTTTCTTTTTTTTTTTTAAGTAGGAGTCTCAATCTATCACCCAGGCTGGAGTAGCATGATCATAGCTCACTGCAGCCTTGACCTCCTGAGCTCAGGCAATCCTTCTGCCTCAGTCTCTCAAGAAGCTGGGAGCTAAAGGTGCACGCCACCATGCCTGGCTAATTTTTTTTATTTTTTATAGAGACGAGGTCTCACTATGTTGCCCAGGCTGATGACATCTGAAAAGAAAGTAGGCCATGGCCCAACAGTATAAATTAGCATAAATTCATGTCCTACAAAATGTAGAATGAGGCCCAAATAGAAGGCTGAGAAGTCTGTTCTTTTTCTTAGATGATGAAGAGCATTTGTATGTATTGACTTGAGCTGTTTTTATCCTTGTGATACAAGAAGTAGAAGAGGCAAGAACACATAAATGGTTACATTAAAACTGCAAAACTTGACCGGCATGGTGGCTCATGCCTGTAATCCCAGCAATTTGGGAGGTAGAGGTGAAAGGACTGCCTGAGCCCAGAGGTTTGAGACTAGCCTGGGCAACCTGGCAAGACCTTGTCTCTATAACAAATCAAAAAAAATCAGCCAGGTGTGGTGGTGCACACCTATAGTCCCAGTTACTTGGAAGGCTGAGGCGGAAGGATTGTCTGAGTCCAGCAGGTTGAGGCTGCCATGGCTGTGAGCATGTCACTGCACTCCAGCCTGGGTGACAGTGAGATTCCAACTCAAAAAATGTAAGTAAATTAAAAAGATAAGTAAAGTAGAATAAAATAAAATAAAATTGGAAAATTTATATAGGAGGTTTTCCTTTAAAAAACAAACAACAACAACAAAAAACACCTAAGTCTGAATTAGGTTAATTCAAAGAATAAGGACAGAGAAAAGTACTTTAACCAACTTGAATGACATGACCCTGTACAAGGAATCCTCTCCAACTACTGTCAAGTTCATTCTAGCAATTGACAGATGAGGTGACTGGATGTTTAGGGACTTGGGAAAGTAAGTGATGGAACGTTTCCCTGTGAAACCAAGTTCCTCAGTCTCACCTTACTGTTAATCAGGGGGTACCTTTAAAATTATCCCTTCCCCTAACTCTTGATGTATTATGAGAACAAGTGAAACTAACTCCAGGTCAGGTACATTTTACCTGAAGTTAAGATAAAAATAATCTTGTTCACTCCAACACCACCTGACCAAGGGCCTCCTGCTTTTAGATCAGAAGATAGTGGCCTGCAGAAATTCCACAGGCTCCCTTGCTGAAGGACAGGCAACACTGTCACATTAGATTCTACTTAAGATATGGATAAGAATGATAAGAAGGGTTTTAATGGAGACCTAAAGATTTCACTGACTATCTTTTTTTTTCTTAAACCATTAAACTGAAATCTAAGTTTATCTTTTAACCCCTTGAGTGACAGCAGCAAAGGAGGAGATTCTTTGAGCAATACTCTGCACTTGAGGGCGATCACTACTGAGGCAGTCACCTGTTCTCTTATCACCACAGGCTTTGTTCTCCCTAGAACCAAATGAGCTATTACCTGTGTAGCCCATTGGATCTGCGTGTGCCAAGCACCAAGCAAGGCATCATAGAGTCCAGTGAGCTGCCGGTCCAGGGGTAGGTCACTCTGGTACAGCTCTTGCCAGGCTGCTAAAAGTTGCACCTGCAGAGACAGAATAAAAAGACCTTACTGGGTATGCCAAGATATGCTGCCTGCTGAAACTGCCCTGCCCTCCTACCAAGACAAACAATTCACTACTGCCTCTTATCCTGGAGGCAGTGGACTCAATGAGCAACCTAGCAAGATCCATCCACTTCAAAAAAAAAAAAACATTCAGAAGTCTGAGGTGGGAGGATTGCTTGAGCCCAGGAGCTCGAGGCTGTAGTATGCCATGATGATATCTGTGAATAGCCACTGCACTCCAGCCTGGGCAACATAGCAAGACCATGGCTCTAAGATTAAAAAAAAGAAGAAGAAAGAAAAATTCTCACAGCTTGCTGAAAGCATAATAAAGCTTAAGACACAAATTTTCCTTTAAGACAAAATGGGAATAAGTTAAAACATCTTTTCAAGTTTGTAAATGAATCCAGTTGTAAATAGAAAAGAGGATGAAAATTGGTGACTCTTTCCAACTGGCATTTAAATAAATTCATATGGGGAACCAAGAGCACCCCCTCCTGGCTAACTAAAAGAACGAAGGCCAGAGGGCAAGGAGACAAACATTTTTACCTTTTGAGTTTGAAACTGGGATTTTGCGGCCCAGTGTTAATGAGCATCCCACAAAGGTAATCGCTTATAGCTTCTTACCTTGTGACACTTGTAGTAGTAGGCAAGGAGCTGGGGCATCCGGTCAATTTCAGTAAAAACCTTCACAAACAGTTTGGACTGATCTAAAGAACATAAAATGCACATATATTATTACCAGCCTTTCTAGTGCAGCCAAGAGAAATAATTCACCAGGAAAAATGTGGATATATGTTAGCTAGTATACACAAGTTTCTACTGACTCATTATGAATTAACTCACGTTCGGGATCATAGAGATAAAAACTAAAGTTCAAAGCAGACCATGTGACTCAATAATCAGACACTACAAGTCCTAGCTTGTTAAAATAATGCATCAATAGACATCACTAACAGAGCTAAGCAAAGTGACTGTTACACACAGATGGTGAAATGGACTTGAATCAGGGTTAGGACGAAGGAGGGGGCCTGGGGCATGAATTCTCAGGAAGCTCTTGCTCTCAGGCTATGCAAGGGCAGGGAGAGCGCCTCCTTGAACATGTGCTGTTGGCACTTCACCTGCCTCACTTCTTACTACCCGATTAGAATCACAACCTGTCAGCAACAGGTGTCCAAAGCAACTCATTGATTGACCATTTTACTGGTCAGGAAACTGCAACCCAGAGAGCTTCAGGTACTTGCAGGCAGTGGCAGGACTGCTAAATCATAGCAAAAATTGAGCCATATTAAACTGCTGATATTCGACCATTCTGACTCATAAAAACAGTAATCGCATATGACTTGATCTAATATATATTTTTCTTTCTTTTTTTTTTTTAGGGGGGGCGGTCTCACTCTGTCCCTCAAGTGCAATGGCAACATCACAGCTCACTGTAGACTTGATCTTCTGGGCTCAAGCAATCCTCCCACCTCAGCCTCTTGAGTAGCTGGGACTATAGGCAAATGCCATCACACCTGGTTAACCTTTTTATTTTTTTGTAGAGACAAGGTCTCACTATGTTGCCCAGGCTGGCCTCAAACTCCTGGGCTCAAGCAGTCTTCCCACCTTGGCCTCCACTGTACCAGGTCTCAATCTTGTATCTGTATGAACTGGAAAAATACTGAGACTTCTGTCAGGGGCCAAGAACAAATCAAGCTCTTTGTTGACCAGGGGCCCTTTGTATGCACTAGGCCTGGGATGATATTCTGGTTTCTAATCAGCCCACCTATGTTAGGATCTTTCAGCTACTACTCCCTCTCACATCTTCACCTTCATAAAACTAATCACAGTTTGTACTTACTTTATTTAGTTACTTATACAATAGCTTATTGTCTTTCTCACCCATGGAAACATAAGCTCCATGAGGGCCATGATCTTTCCTGTCCTGTTTCACTATTCCTAGAAATTAGTACAATATACAGCGTGCACTCAAAAAATGTACTAAATTAATTATTGTTAAAATGGCATTTGTTTTTAGCATTATCAAGTAGCATGTTCATGGTAGGAAAAAAATGCAAAAAAAGTAAGTAAGATTAAATATCTACCTATAGTACTATCACACTCTATTAAACACTGTTAACATTTTAGGTGTATGTTCAAAGGGTATTTTTTAAAGTTATTGGTAAATGTGTGATGGCTTAAATATATAACTATAATGTTTTAAATGTCGACTCAACAGAGAGAATTTGTTATTTCTTTTTTTTACTTTTTTTTGAGTTGGAGTCTCACTCTGTCGCCCACACTGGAGTACAGTAGCATACTCCCAGTCACTGCAGCCTAGACCTGCTGGGCTCCAGCAATCCTTCGGCCTCAGCCTTTGAGTAGCTGGAACTACAGGCGCGCGCTACCACGCCCGGCTAATTTTTTTTTATTTATTGTAGAGATGAGGTCTCGCCAAGTTGCCCAGGCGGGTCTCGAACCCGCAGGCTCAGGCAATCCACTCACCTCAACCTCCCAAAGCGTGGGATTACAGGGTGAGCCACCGAGCCCAGCTTGTTATTTCTTAAAATGAATAATAACAGACATTGCCAATATTGCAAACTCACTTAGTAAAGACATTGTGAAACTTAAAAGTAGTAGCCAGGCTCGGTGGCTCAGCCTGTAATCCCGCGCCTTGGGAGGCTGAGGTGAGTGGATTGCCTGAGCCCGCGGGTTCGAGACCTGCCTGGGCAACTTGGTGAGACCTCATCTCTATAATAAATCAAAAATTAGCCGGGCATGGTAGCACGCGCCTGTAGTTCCAGCTACTTGGAAGGCTGAGGCGGAAGGATCGCCAGAGCCCAGCAGGTCAAGGCTGCGGTCACTGCACTCCAGTCTGGGCGACAGAGTGAGACTCCAACTCAAAAAAAAAAAAAAAAAAAGTAGTAACAGGCAGGTCTTTAGCCCTCATAGTCAATTATTTGTAAACTGGAGGAAGTTCACACTTCAGACAACGGAAAGAAATAGGAAACCTACCATGGCAACCATAAGGACATGTAGACGCCTGCCAATAACACCAATTCAATTTAATATCACCACAGAGCTCTTGCTTGGTGTGAGCCACCTGCAGGGTACTTCAGGGTCTTGCAGTGGGCTCCTGTTTTTGCCACCCACATCTACTGCCCTTCTAACAGAACTCTGGATTTCCTCTGAGAATCCATGCCTCAGCCTCCTACTCTCCTAAATGTTTGGAAGCTAAGTAGAACTGACTTCGCCCAAGGCACTAGGGCATAACTCAGGCCTGGCCAACAAGAGCCTCAAGTCCACCTGACCCCAAATGGCTGATCCTGAGATACCAAAACTGCCCACCCAATGCAATCCAGATTAATCCTAGGACCCCTTCCTCAGTTGTGAGAATGAAAACACAGAACTCCAGGGCTACCACGGGAAGAGTCTACCTGCAGGTAAAGCCAACACACAGAAACAGAGCCAAGAAATGGTGAGAGAGAGACCGGGTCCTAATGACATAGTCTGTGCTCCTGGATCAAACCAAGTCTGAAGACAGACTCACTCCTGAACTTCTCAGTTCTATAAGCCAATACACCACCTCTTTTTTCTCTTCAGTTTAAATTAGGTATCTGTCGCTTGCAACCAGAAGAAACCCAAACTGATACAGGGCTCATGTGAATAAGATGTGGGTCCTCTGCAATTCCCCTTCTGCGACTATACCCAGAGGAACTCAAATCACTCTATGAAAAAGATACCTGCACATGCATGTTTATTGCAGCACTACTTACAATAGCAAAAACACAGAACCAAATGTGCTGCCCATTGAAAGAGGACTGGATTTTTAAAATGTGGTACATATACACAATGGAATATTACACAGCCATAAGAAGGACAAAATTATGAACTTCGCAACAACTTGGATGGACCTAGAGGCTATCACACTGAGTGATCTATCACAGAAACAAAGAACTAAGTATCACATGTTCACACTCATAAGCGGACCTTGAACAACTATCGTAATACTATAAGAAAAGGAATGGCAGTGGGGGGAAACTGCCAGGGAAGGGCGGGGGCAGGACTGGCAGTAGTGGAAAACTGCCAGGGGAGGGGGGTACACCTCATCAACAAGGGTACCTGCATAATGAACATTTGTATACCTAACCCTGAATTGTACCCCACATCTTTAAAATTAAAAATTTTTTTTAAAAATGTAGGTCCTATCCTCCATCCCATCCACTCAAAATGTAATATCATACCAACAGGTTCTTATCATATTAACAACTGATTTTGAATTATAAAAAATGAAAACACAAACTTACAGCAACAATGGGAAGTAACATGGGTATAATAAAAAATAAAAGCATCCCCTCAAAAATCATTTGTGTTATTTTTGCATATTGTTTCAGCCCAGAAGTCCTTGTTACAAAGTATCTTGTACATAGGAGATGTGTCATAACTATATTTTAAAAGAAACAGGCTAAGCCGGGCTCGGTGGCTCAGCCTGTAATCCCGCACCTTGGGAGGCTGAGGTGAGTGGATTGCCTGAGCCCGCAGTTCGAGACCCGCCTGGGCAACTTGGTGAGACCTCATCTCTACAGTAAATCCAAAAAATTAGCCGGGTGTGGTAGCGCGCGCCTGTAGTTCCTGCTACTTGGAAGGCTGAGGCAGAAGGATCACCGGAGCCCGGGAGCGGCCACCGCACTCCAGTCTGGGCAACAGAGTGAGACTCCAACTAAAAAAAAAAAAAAAAAAAAAAAGAAAAAAGAAACAGGCTGGATGTGGTGGCTATAATCCCAGCACTTTGGGAGGCCAAAATGGAAGGGCCACTTGAGGCCAGAAGTTCAAGACCAGCATGGGAAAGAAAGCAAGACCCCTTTTCTATGAAAAAAAAAAAAAAAAAAAAAGAAAGAATTAGCCAGGAGTGGTAGCATATGTCTGTTGTTCTACGTACTCAGAAGGCTAAGGCAGGCAGACCTCTTGAGCCCAGGAGTTCAATGTTGCAGTGAGCCATGATCATATCACTACACTCCAGCCTCGGCAACAGAGCAAGATCTTGTCCCTAAATAAATATGGGGAAAATGCTCTTAATCTCTTCCTAAAATATTTCCCCACCATAAAAGTCTGCACAACTTCACCCTGTTTCTTTCGAGGGACAGACTGCAGACATCACTGCCTTATGCTCCCTCTCTCTGTGGCTCATTTTCCCTGGAGAAAGAAAATATTCTGACTGAATGTATGAGTAAATGTAAACAGAGATAAGGATAAGATCAAAGGCTTTTGATAGTCATAGGAAGTAACAACATCAGAAGAAATTCACTGTGGACAAGCTAAAGCTGTCCCACTTTACAGCCACAGGGCTTCTTCCAAAGCTTTTCCATTTCTATAACTTCACTTTAACCTGAGTGCAACCCTCGCAGGTAAGAAGATAGAGAAATTGCCAACAGAATAAGTAAGCTAGTCAAGATCGCACATCTAGAACAGCCAAGATTGTCTCTTGGTCAGGTCGTAAGGCATCATCTAACTGCTCTGACTTGTCCAAGATGACAAATGACAGGCACCAGCTGTCTCAGATCTAGCAGAAAATCCCAAGAGCTATGTTGATCCAGACCTGTGCAGGACAGAGGCTCCAGAAGGAAAGTTTCTGGGGGAAAGGGAACCCAGAGGAATCCCTAACTCCCATAGTACACCATTTGGAGAAAATGAAGGGGTAAGGATGGCAAGAAGAATGAGAGGAATAAAAAGGCAATTAGAAACATCAGGATACACACAAAGCTGAGTAGGAAAGGAATTAAAATCATAACACATTACCTAACTCTGCAAAAATAAACTATTTTGATAATAAAAATAAATGTGTTGATAACATGAACAATTTTGCTGCCTCAGTTGAAAACAACGGCATAGGAGGAGAATAAGACAGGAAGATGGGAATGGCATGAAAGCAAAAGCCTTGGCTACAATAGGAAGTTAACAGATAATATCTGAAATTGACATAAGGAAATAAAATAATAAAGTTATTATGTAGAAGTATAAAATGAAGTACCAGGAAAGAAACAGCTCTAAGAATCAGAAGTGGTAGCCTCCTGGGAACAAGACTGAGGAATGAGGAGAGAGAGGAAGAGAAAGTACTATTTAGCTTTCTCAGCATTTTAAGTGATGGGGAAAAAGAAAACTGAAACCAATTAACTGATCTGTGGGTCCGGACTTCCCATTTGTAGTTGCCGTTGAGTTGCACAGCTTTTAAGAAATAATGTAGCTCTCGTTCAAATACTGCTCCTAAGAATGACTCCCTTGGGGCTACTGCAGGAGCTATTGTGTGCGGAATGAGAGGTCCAAGAGAAAGGAAGGCATGTTCGCTGAAGGCCTGCTGAAAGCCTGCGCGGCACAGGGATTCACACCTGCGCATTCCTCCCAAGAATCACACAATGCTGATTCCAAACTCACCTGAACTGAGGCAGAAACTGAGGTCTTGTTGCTAATATGGCTAAGCCCAAAGACTTAAAACTAGGTCTGTCCATCTTCCACGCAGCCACACTCCTCAGTAGACCCATTAATAAGTTGTTAAGAGCTACGAAACTATTCCCCAAATAGTTTAGCTTCTCAAGGCAAGCTAAACTCTGCCCACCCTCCTCCGCCTCACTTCCTTTCCAGCCTCATCTCTGACCATTTCCCAATGTTCACTCCACTAAAATGGATTTGTTATTCCTAAAGCAATCCCTGAGTTCTCCCACTTCTGTACCATTCAAATCTATGTTGCCCCAAATGCATCTTTTCTCCTATCAAAATCTTAGACCCATGAGAAAATGCTCAGGCTGTATTACTAACTGGGAGAAAAAAGATACAAAGGTGTATATACTATAATGTATCTAATTTTTGTAAAAGATATATATACACAAAGGAAAAAGTTGGAGGAAAATACTAATAGTCATCTCTGGGTTGTGAGCTTACTGGTAAATCATTTTCTTTCTATATTTTTCAAATTTTCAATAACCTGTAGGTATTACTTGTATAATCAGAAACAATTTAAATATTTTAAAACTTCCTCTGTCTTTCAAAATTCTACACTTATACTAGCTCTTCATAAAAGCGTCACTTTTCCTTCACACGACCTGAAGAGGCCTATTTTCGCATTCCATCTTGTAATAAAATCATTTGTATACTTGCTCTTTCCTGGCCTCACCCTCAACCACACTGTACAGTCCTTAAAGGAGAGCAACTTTATCTTATTTATCTTTGTGTTTTGCCCCACTGTTCTGCACAGAATTCATATTTTAAAATGTTTCAAGTTAGTTACCCCTTTGAAAATTCCTACTTTGGTTATTCTAGATGGAAACTTTAAAAAGCAATCACTGAACTCCTATACATCACATATTTGGAGGTTTGAAGAATAAGTAAATAATTTGGTAAATATCAGCATTCCACACATAGCAACAGACACTAAGAGCCAAGTTATGGGCCCAGTACCAAGTAGTTTCTTACATATTTTCCTGATGGTCGAGGAAATTACTAAACAAAGCACTTGCTCCCAGGTTCACCACGGAAAAGACGGGGAGGTGAGTTTCAGTGCAGTCCCTGAACGCTGTACGCTGCAGCACCACCTCTGGCTCCCACCTGCCCCCTTCTGGCCAAAATGTGAATGTCTCGGTGTTACAACTAAATTAAAAGGAAGTTAAGGGGGGAAAAAACACCTGAGCTAACAGGTCCCAGACCTTTTTATATTTGCTTTGTTCCTTTTTACTTCTAGGAAGTCCAATAAACTTCTGAGAAGGAAAAGATGTAACAGCAACCACTGTGAAGATACCCAGCTAAACTTCAGAGAACTGCCAGTAGATCTTGATTTAATGGGCAGAAAGTCAGGATTTAGAAAATAAATATTAGTCGTTAAAACGCTTATTATCATCATAAAAACATATAAATAAATGAATCTTCCTGCTATTTCTTATTCTATAAGTTGGGTTTGGTCAAGGGGAAGAAAAAATTTTTCTATAAAAAGTTGCTTTAATTTATCAACTGAATTCATTGATTGCATAAAATGAACATATACTTGGCTATAGCCATATCGTCATTTTAGGAGAGAGATGAAAAAGGGTAATGTGTTGGGGACATACTACTTTATCAGAGATTTCCCTTTAAAAACTATTAGACAGTATGGCCACAGTGGCTCACACCTGTAATCCCAGCACCTTGGGAGGCCAAGGCAGGAGGACTGCTTGAGCCCAGGAGTTCGAGACCAGCCTAGGCAACACAGTGAGACCTTGTCTCCACAAGGAAAAACTAAAAATTAGCCAGGCACAGTGGCACACACCTGTAGTTCCAGCTACTGGAGAGGTTGAGGCAGGAGGTTGAGGCTGCAGTGATCATGCCACTGCACTCCAGGCTGGGCAACAGAGTGAGACTGTGACTCAAAAAATAAAATTAAATTAAATCAATTTTAAATTTAATTTTAAAAACTGTTAGATAAAGAAGCCCCTTGGCCTTCCAGGAAAGATGGCTAATTAAGGAGCACACTACATTTGGGGCAGGGGAACCCTTCCTGATACTTGCCAAAATTAAATCACCAAAAGAAAAAAACACCATTTCATTTGTATTGAAGCCAGGAGAATATCTGCACTACAAACTTCAGGGAATACCAATCAAATAGCCTATCATTCGGTGCTACGATGAGTGGGGACTCTGGTAGAGCTCTGAAGGGTAAGCATGGAGCACAGCAGGAGAAAGAGGTCAAGACTGGAAGCAAAGAAGGCTTGGGGAAGGCCTGGGAAGGTCTGCTTCCACCTCAGCCCAGCAGTAGAGACAGCCCTCAAGGTTGGAAAGTGCCGTTTCCCCCTTCTGAGTCATGTCCTGCCTACAAAGAGTCAAGACTGATTCTCCAATTTGGGAACAAAGGCTATTAAAACCACTTAACTCCCAAACCAAAGCCTATGACCCTAAGCCACTGGAGCATCATTCAAACCTGCTGTCAGCTCCAAGTGGTCAGCTAACTAGCGGGGGAAAAAAATCTTAAGTTCATAGAGCCATTACCTCCCAACCTCAACTCCTGCTTCCCCAAACCCCATAACTAGACATAACCTCAACCAAACAAGAGAGCTCTGTAGTTCATGAGAGAACATGAGGAACAAAGCTCCCAGCTAATGATTTTCCAAAGACTCAGCTCCAGTCCTAGAATCCTGCAAGTGAAGAAAAGACTCAAAATAAAGAATACATGGGAACAATATGGAATTAAAAGGCTGGAGATAAGTACTAAATCCATCCTCCTTAGTCAATTGAAGAGCACAACAGAGAGTGTAACCTGTCCAGCAAGGTCTATAGGACAGCGCTTAACAAAACAGATAAACAAGGAAGGACATCCAAGGAGATTCCAAAGCACTCTATTTTTCAGAAATTGTAGAAACAAAGAATGAAAACTCCACCACGGGACCTACACAAAAGTGCCACAGGATAGGGGAAATAAAATGAATAAAGCATGCAGAAAGTACATCCAGAGAACACTTCAAAAACAACCAGAGCGAGGCCCTATTTCTAAAAAATATTTTAAATTAGTTGGATATGGTGGTGCACACCTGTAGTTCCAGCTACTCAGGAGACTGAGGCAGGAGGATAGCTTGAGCCCAGGAGTTTGAGATCAGCCTAGGCAACTTCATCTCTATGAAAAATGTTTTCAAAAATTAGCCAGGCTTAGTAGTATTTACCTATAGTCTCAATTACTCAGGCGGCTGGGACAGAAGGATCACCTGAGTCCAGGAGATCGAGGCTGCAGTAAGCCCTGATCATGTCACTGCACTGCATGTCAGGCAACACAGGAAAACCCTGATGTTAAAAAAAAAAAAAAGAAAGAAAGAAATAGAAGAAGAAGAAAAATATCTCCTTAAACTCATGAATATGGGTAAATAAAATTTTTTTTAAGATAACAAAAAACGTACATCCAAAAAACGACCTAACTCTACATCTTAAACTAGAAGAAGAAAAACAAAATAAACCCTTAAAGTTCGCAAAAGGAAAAAAAATAGTAGATTACAGCAGAGACAAATAAAATAGAAGAATATTTTTTAAAAAGAGAAAAATCAACAAAATCAAGAGTTGGTTCTCTGAAAAGATCAATAAAATTGATAAATCCTTACCTAGATTCACTGAGAAAAAAGTAATTAAAATCAAATAACTAAATCAGGACTGAAAGAGGGATATTACTACCAATTTTATGTGGATAAAAAGAATTATAAAAGATTACTTTGGGCTGAATGTGGTGGCTCATACCTATAATCCCAGCACTTTGGAAGGCCAAGGTGAGAGGATTGCCTGAGCCCACAGGTTCAAGAACAGCCTGGGTAACTTGGCAAGACCTCATCTCTACAATAAATCAAAAAATTAGCCAGGCACGGTGGTGCATGCCTATAGTTCCAGCTACCTGGAAGGGTGAGGCAGAAGGATCACCTGAGCCAAGCACCGCAGTGGAGGCTGCAGTGGTCATGAGCATGCCACTGCACTCCAGCCTGAGTGACAGAGTGAGACTCCGACTCAAAAAAAAAAATTACTTTGAACAATTTATGCCAGCAAATCAGATAACCTAAGGGAAATAAATTCCTAGAAACACACAATCAATACTGAATCTTAAAGAAACAGCAACTCTGAACATACCTATAACAACTAAGGAGATTGAATTAGTAATGAAAAATTTATCAACAAAGAAAAGCCCACCAGATGGCTTCACTGGTAAATTCTATGAAACATTTGAAGAAGAATTAACATCAATCCTTCCCAAACATTTCCAAAAAATTTAAAAAGAGGGAACACTTCCTAACTCATCTATGAAGTCAGCATTTCACCTGTTTCCAAAGCCAGAAAAAGACACAAGAAAACTACAGTTCAATATCCCTGATGAATAGTGATGCAAAAATACTCAACAAAATACTGTTGAATTTGATTTACAAAGTAGTAAACCAAATTCAGCAGTACATTAAATGGATTATACACCATGACCAAGTAGAATTTATTACTGGGATGCAAGGAGGGTTCAATATAATAAAATCAATCAATGTAATATATTACAATAACAAAATTAAGGGGGGAAAACCCATTATCTCATTGATGCAGAAAACATATTTAACAACACTCAGTACATTTTTATAGATTAAGAACACTCAACAAAGGAAGGAAGGAAGGAAGGAAGGAAGGCACTATAAATGAAAAGCCTACAGCTAACATAATACTTGATGGTGAAAGACCATTTCAAGCTTTTCCTCTAAAATCAGGAACAACACAAGGATGCCTACTTTTGCCACTTCTATTCAACACAGAACCGGAATTCCAACCAGAATAATGAGGCAAGAAGTACAAAGGCATTCAAATAGAAAAAAAAATAAGTAAAATTATCTTGTAGATTATATGATCTTATATGTAGAAAACATTAAAGACTACACATACACATATGCACACACAAAAACCTGTTGGAACTAATAAACATATTCAGCAACTTTTCAACACAAAGTCAGTTGTATTTCTATAATGAACAATGTGAAAAAGAATTTTTTTTTTTTTGAGTTGGAGTCTCACTCTGTTGTCCAGGCTGGAGTGCAGTGGCATGCTCACGGCCACCACAGCCTCAACCTGCTGGGCTCAGGTGATCCTTCCACCCACCTCAGCCTTCCGAGTAGCTGGAACTACAGGCGCATACCACTATTCCCAGTTAATTTTTTGATTTATTGTAGAGATGAGGTCTCACCAAGTTGCCCAGGCTGGTTTCGAATCCATGGACTTGGGCAATCCTCTCACCTCAGTCTCTCAAAGTGCTGGAATTATAGGCATGAGCCACCATGCCTGACCAAAAAGGAAATTTTTTAAAAGTTCACTTATAATAACATCAAAAATAATAAAATATGTAGAAATAACATTAACCAAGGTGCTGAAAGACTGATACACTGAAACTACAAAACACTGCTGAAAGAAGTTAAAGAAGAACAAAATAAACAGAAAGACATCCCATGTTCATGGATTAAAAGACTTAATATTGTTCACATTCGGAGGTTGAGGCAAGAGGATTTGCCTGAGTCCAAGCCTGCGCAACTTGGCAAGATCTTGTCTCTACAGTAAATCAAAATATTAGCCAGGCGTGGTGGCGCACACTTGTAGTTCCAGCTACTTAGAAGGCTGAGGCAGAAGGACTGCGGGCCAAGGTTGCGGAAGCCATGAGCATGCCACTACATTCCAGCCTGGACAAGAGAGTGAGACTCCTACTCAAAAACATATAAATACACACCTCATCAACAAGGGTACCTGCATAATGAACATCTGTATATTTAATCCTGAATTGTACCCTACACCTTAAAAACAAAAAAGTTTTATTTTTTTATTTTTTAAACTTTTAATTTTTTTATTTTGAAGATATGGGGTACAATTCAGGGTTAGGAATATAAGTGTTCATTATGTAGGTACCCTTGTTGATGAGGCGTACCCCCCTTCCCCAGGCAGATTCCCACTACTGCCAATCCCACTTCACCACCCCCCTCCTGGCAGCAAAAAATGTTTAAAAGAAAATAAATATATAAATAGAGACTTAACATTGTTAAGATGTCAATACTACCCAAAGCAATCTATTTGTTCTATGGTATCCCTATCAAAATTCCAATGATATTTTTTGCAAAAATATGAAAATCCATCTTAAGATTCAAATGAAATATAAGGGACCCTGAATAGGCACAACAATTTAAAAATAAAAAAAATGAAGCTGGAGGTCTCACACTCCCTAATTTCAAAACTTACAACACAGTCACAGTAATCAAAATAGTGTAGTACTGGCATAAGTAAGGACATACACACCAATGAAATGAAATACAGAGTCCAGAAATAAACCCTCACATATATGACCAGAGTATTTTCAACTAGGGTCCCAATCCTTTAATGAGGAAAGGACAGTCTTTTCAACAGACTGCACTCACAAAACTGGAAATCCACATGCAAAAGAAGTTGAACTCTTATTTTACATCATATACAAAAATTAACTCAAAATGGATCAAAGACCTAAAACTAAAAAAAAACTCTTTGAAGAAAAGAAGAAAACAGCTTCATGGCATTGGATTTGGCAATGACTTCTTGGATATGATAAGAAAAGCACAGGAAACAAAATAAAACATAAATAAATTAGGCTATATCAAAATCAAAAACTTGTATGCCAAAACACACCATTAATAGAATGAAAAGACAATTCTCAGAATGGGAAAAAATAATGACTACAGGAGGCTGGGTGTAATGGCTCATGCTTGTATTCCCAACACTTTGGGAGGTTGAGGTACAAGGATTGCTCAAGCTCAGGAGTTCGAGACCAGCCTAGGAAACACAGTAAGACCTTGTCTCTATTCAGAGAGAGATAGATAGATAAAGATAGAGAAAGGTTGTATGGGAGGGAGGGAGGGAGGCAATGCGAAAAATATTTGCAAATCATATAACAAATGAGGGGTTATATTCAGAATATATGAAGAACTCTTACAACTCAGAAACAAAAAAACAAATAACCCAATATAAAAATACACCCTACATTATTAATCATTAGGGAAATGCAATTCAAAACCATAATAAGATTATCACTTCACACCCATTATTAGAATGGCTAAAATTTTTTAAAAAGAAAAGAAAATGGCAAGTGCTGGCAAGGATGTGGAGAAAATTGAAACTTTTATGCATTGCTGGTGGGAATGTAAGATGGTGTAACCACTATGGAAAACAATGTAACAATTTCTCAAAAAAATTAAACAGAGTTAACACATAATCCAGAAATTCCACTTCTCAGTACATACCTGAAAGAATTGAAAGTTGCGACTCAAACAATTATTTATACTTGCATGATCATAGTAGCAATATTCACAATAGCCTAGTGGTAGAAATAACCCAAATGTCCATTGACAGATGAATAGATAAAGAAAATGTGAGGTCAGGCAGGGTGGCTCATGCCTGTAATCCCAGCACTTTGGGAAGCCGAGACAGGAGGATTGCTTGAGCTCAGGAGTCTGGGACCAGCCTGGGCAACATAGTGAGACCTTATCTCTACAAAAAATTAAAAAATCAAAAAATTAGCTGGGCATGATGTTGCATGCCTATAGTCCCAGCTACTTGGAAGGCTAAGGTGGAAGGATAACTTGAGCCCAGGAGATCGATGCTGCAATGAGCCAGAATCGTGCCACTGTACTCCAGCCTGCAACAGAGTGAGACTCCAATTCAAAAATAAAACATAAAAATAAAAATAAATAAAACTTAATTAGAAGAACAAAGAGCAAAATAAAGACTTTAGAAAACTCTATCAGCCAAAGAGAAGACAAACTTTAGAAAAATCACAGACCCTGAGGGGAAGGCGACTGGGCAGAAGCAGGCAACAAGCCAAGAGAGACCAGAAAAAATATGACTTGTATGGAGAGGAAAAAAAGGAGCGCTGATGAACAGACAGTTGGTGTTCTCAAATATGGAAAAGAGAACAAATAGAACAGGAAAAAAAAGTCAAATAAGGTAATTTTCTATAAAGAAAGATATGAATCAATAGATGAAAAGGGCTGCCAGGCGCGGTGGCTCATGCCTATAATCCCAGCACTTTGGGAGGCTGAGATGAAGGATTGCCTGAGCTCATGGGTAGGAGACCAGCCCTGACAACTTGGTGAGATCTCATCTCTACAATAAATTAAAAAATTAGCTGGGCATGGTGGTACATGCCTGTAGTTCCAGCTACTAGGAAGGCTGAGGCAGAAGGATCATCTGAACCCAGCAGGTTGAGGCTGCTGTGGCTGTGAGTGAGCCACTGCATTCCAGCCTGGAAGACAAAACGAGACTCTGACTCAAAAAAAAGAAAAGGGCTCACACTATGTTCCAGGGAATATTTAAAAATTTCAAACCTGAAAAATAAAGTAGAAAAGTTATTAAAACTTCAATGCAAAAGAAAATCTTTTAATTCTAAGTCAGAATTAAGCAAACTATGAGCCTGCACCCAAACTGTCATGTTTTTGTAATAAATTTTTACTGGAACACAGCAGAGCCTATTCATTTATGTGTGGGATATTGTGCAAAACTGCAGACTTACATATTTGCAATTGAGACTGCATGACCTGTAAGTCATAAAATATGTGTGATCTAGCCCTTCACAGAAAATGTTTGCCAATCCCTAGTAAAATTATTCAGAGGGAAGAAACAAGGATGCACACAAAGGAGAAAATAAGCAGGTCTCACAGTTATCACCAGAACATAGATGGCAATGGATTCACACGAGGACAGAAAATTCACAGAACTAGCATTATTGCTCCTTCTGTCTTTACACAGGCATATTTATTTGGCTGTTTTGTGAGACCTTCTAGGAAAAAATGAAAAAAGACTTCAGATGGCTGAAGGCAATGAAGCAAGGTTTACAGAATTCTGAAAGAAACAGAGTGTGACCTAAGAATTCCAAAAGCAGTTACTGTTTTCTACATGTAAAAGCAATCAAAAGACATTGTTTACTATATAAATACCAAGAATATACATAAAATCCCCATGCCCTTCCTAGGGGGTGGGGGAGAAATATGCTTGACAACAGAATTCTGCTCACAGAGAGAAGACTGGAGTCTTCTGAATTAACATGGGAAAAATATGGGATGAAAAGTCTGGAAGTGGGTATGAATCCATTTAACCATGATATTAAACATAAATAACCATGACAATTATTGGTTATAAAATGAAATATAATGCTTAAATTGTTTTTTTAAAAGGTACATGATATAAAAAGTAATAATTTGAGAGTATACCATGATGAAAATTCTGGACTATGCAACATTCTAAAACACGGCAGAGGAAGAGGAAAGGGTGGGAGGAGAAAGAGTAGAAATGCACTAATCAGGAGAATCATTATTTTATTTATGAGTTTAACAGTTTGAGAAAAAGTTTAGCTTATCATTGGAGGTCGTAAGTCACTATTAAAACTACACTCAAGTTATATATCTTTCAAGTTATCTGTGAGAAAAAAACACAAAGAAAACATACACAGCAAAATACAGAGATCAAAAGAAACAGAAACAAAGAAGCAGAAAAATAGAAAAATAGAAACATACAAGACTGAAATTTTCTGTTTAAAAAAAAAAAACCTATGGCTCACATCTGTAATCCCAGCACTTTGGGAGGCGGAGATGAGAGGAATGCCTGAGCCCAGGAGTTTGAGACCAGCCTGGGCAACTTGACAAAACCTCGTCTCTAAATAAATAAAAAAATTAACCAGGCAGGGTGACCCGTGCCTGTATTTTCAGCTACTTGGAAGGCTGAGGTGGAAGGATCGCCTGAGCCCAGTAAGTCGAGGCTGCAGTAGCCATGATCATGCAACTGCACTCCAGCCTGCATAACAGAGTAAAATTCAACTCAAAAAAAAGGTAATAATAAAAATTTTTTTAATGTTAAAGCCTAAGTGAAATAAAATCACTTATTAAAAGAGAAATATAAGGATCAGATCAAAAAACAAAATTCAATATGCCATTTGCAATAAAGAAGACTAAAGTAAAAGGTCTCAGAAAGTTTGGGCCAGGTGCAGTAGCTCACACCTGTAATCCCAGCACTTTAGGAGGCCAAGGCAGGAAGACTGCTGGAAGCCAGGAGTTCAAGACCAGCTTGGGCAACATAGTGAGACCTCGCCTCTAAAAAAAAATTTTTTTTAAATAGGCTGGGTGTGGTGGCACACAGCTATAGTCCCAGCTAATCAGGAGGCTGAGGTGGAAGGATCACCCCAGAGGCTGAGGCTGCAATGAACTGTGATCATGTTGGTGCATCTGAGCCTGGGCGACAGAGCGAGACTCCAACTTAAAAGAAAAAAAAAGTTTGAAGGTTAGGAAAAAAGGGAGCAAAGACATACTAAAGCAAATACAAACAAAAAAGAAAGCAGAATTCATATTCATATCCATGTTGAACTGAGACAGAAAGCATTAAACGGGGACATAGCCGTATTTAATAAAAACCCTGTTTAAATCCAAACAGAGAAGTAAGGGGAAAAAATGAAGGCTTCTCAATTGTTTATAGAAGCCAGTGCAATCATGACATCAAAAACTGAGAAAGATATTCACTTATAGAATCTTAATCAAAATATTTTAAATAAAATATTAGCAAATATCCAGTATTATTTGTATATTAATACACATACACACACGGTGAACAAGGGGGTTTGTTCTTGAATTGCAAAAACAGTGCAACATTAGGAATGTCATTAATATGATTTGCCATATTAGTAGGTTAAAGGAAATAAAAATAATACATTCTATCTTGATGGAGGTTGAAAAGGCATTTAATAAAATTTGACAATAATATTTATTTCTTGAATTTCCTAACACAACAGTATCAAGTGTTGACTGTGATCGTTTCTGCCTATAGAATTCCTAAATAGCACAGGGATTACAGAAGAGACGATTCTCTGCTAGGAACAAAGGTACAAACTCTCTAGGACTGAGTTCCAAGGTGGCCCAATTTTGGTGTAACTTTACCACCAGGGAAAGGGAGGCCAAACCTTTGCACATCTTGACTAGCGAAAGAACTGGAGTGAGGAAAATTATCTTCTGAGTGAAAGCAGTGTTATTGTTTGACGTGAGGAGGCTACACCGCTGTTACCCACAACTAAACTATTTAGAGGGTCAGGAGAAATTAAGCCCAGAGTAGAAAGGCGTGCATGGTATGCAAGCAGGGACAAAGAAAGTGGAAACAGTGGAGACAGACTATATTCTGTCCATATAAAGAGCTGTAAAGGACAAAAGCACTTCACTGCTGCATCTTCCTGTTTAATCAATAGTTTTACAGGTGAAAGGGAATGGGAGAATTAAAGTTATTTGTTGAAAAATCACAGCCAGGTGCAGTGGCTCACACCTGTAATCCCTGCACTTTGAGAGGCAGAGGTGAGAGGATTGCCTGAGCCCAGGGGTTCGAGACCAGCCTGGGCAACTTGGCGAGACCTCATCTCTACAATAATCAAAAAATTAGCCGGGTGTGGTGACGCATGCCTGTAATTCCAGCTACTTGGAAGGCTGAAGCAGAAGAAGATTCACCTGAGCCCAGCAGGTCAAGGCTGCAGTGGCCATGAGGGTGCCACTGCACTCCAGCCTGGGTGATAGAGTGAGAATGCTACCTTAAAAAAAAAAAAAGGAAAAATCCCTAGAAAGTAATATACCAAAATAATGTTCTAGATAAGGGTCAAAACTCATCAAATGGCATACTCTGTGTTTCTAGCACTTGTGTTTGTTTTCAAGTTGCAAACAAAGACTTATAGACAGGGGCAAAAAATAAATCCTCTTTTGCAACCCAGAACTCACTGTTCAGTATGAGTTTTGATACATATAAGAAAAAATACTATAGAAAAAGAAAAAGTAAGGCCAGGCATGGTGGCTCATGCCTATACCCCAGCACTTTGGGAAGCAGTGGCAGGAGGATTGCTTGAGCCTCAGAGCTCGAGACCAGCCTAGCAAGACCTCGTCCTCACAAAAATTAAAATAAAAAATTAGCCTGTAATGGTGATGCGCACCTGTAGCCCCAGCAACTCGGGAGACTGAGGCAGGAGGATTGCCTCAGCCCAGGAAGTCAAGGCTATGGTGAGCTGTGATTGTGCCACTGCACTCCAGCCTGGGCAACAGAGTTAGATCCCAACTCAAGAAAAAAAGAAAGAAAAAGAAAAAAAAAATTGTACATTTCTCTAATTATAAATTTTACTTAAAAAAAATTATAGGCTCATATTGAACCCTAGGGATCAATATGAAAGCTGAAGTAGTTTAGGAGTGAAGTATACTGATATCTGTAACTTACTTTGAAATGTATCAGAAAAAATATGATGAATGGATGGACAGATAGAGGGATGAATACATATGTGATCACAAAACGTGGCTGCTAGAATCTAGTAAGTCTGTTCATTATGCTCATTTCAACTTTTCTGTGTGTTTGAAAATTTCACATAAAATATTGAAAACATGTAAGCATCATCAAGTTAGACTGGCTTCTAATCTACCTAATTTAACCACCAGTAAGACATTCTAAACATTAATGACTCAGGACGCCTTCATTTACAGAGAGTTGTAGGCGTACACAGAGATGAGAAATGGCAGCACTCACCTATGGCCTGGGAGGTGAATGCAGCTACAATCTGGGGACTGGCCTGGGCCTCCAACCTGTTCTTCAACGCCTCCAAGTGCACACATTTTTCTGAGTAGTCTGGTGTATCAACAAGCATCATTAAGCTGTTCTGCATACCTATTAGTTTGGCAGAAATCACAGCTATGTCCTAGAAAAGAACAGAATAGAGAATATTTATTTTAAAAGACCCCTGCTACCTCAATAGGGACTGGATAAAATATATGAAAAGGCAATTCATAAAGTAAGAAAATGGCTCATAAACATATGATGTTTAAAATTAATTGTATCATATTGAAATAATAATATAAGGAAGTACCATCTACCCCTTCACAAACTGGAAACATTTTTGAAAAACTTCTATTGCTATTGTTGGTAAGGGGGCAAAGAAAAAAGACAATCTCTCTGGTATAATAAATGTACATTGTCTTTCCAGAGTCAATTTAGTAATATGTGCCAGGAGTCTGGAAAATATTCATCCTTTAACTTGGTATTTTCTCTTCCAGAATTTTT
>CAUYQG010031021.1:0-29698 GCA_963574415.1 Tarsius wallacei | reverse complement strand
ACTTATCTACCCAATCCTGATTTGTACCTCACATCTTTAAAATAAAATATAATGATAATAATAAAATTCAGAGTTTTTAATAGATTATATAGAATAATAAAATTTTAGATATTTGAGATTATAGAATCCAGTTGCCTCATTGGAAGGTGAAATTAAGGGCCAAAGAGTTACATTGCTATATCTGTGGCTTTTATAAGAGTTGATGTGAGAACAAAGATTATTTCCTCAGATTTCAAATGGTGAGATGCACACTCTTTGTAACTACCTACTCATTCCTCTTCTTAATCATAAGATAATAAGCTATTGTTCTAAAGTATATGTACAATTTTGAGTAAAACTATATAGATGGTAACTGCAAAATACTAATGCAATAGCATAGCAAATTCTATCCAGTGTCTGATTATCTTATAGGAATAAATACATTTGGAGATGAAAGGTAATTCCATCACTTTATAACTAAGAGATTCTTGCTCCAAACTAATTTGTTGACTTTTCTTTAAGTATTAAATACAAATATAATGAGTTCAAGTTAATCTGTTGAGTAAACCAATGAGAAGAGCAGATGCTGCAGAGATACAGAATGCAGCTGTGGGGGTCTCACAGGCCCAATGACAGAGACAACGAATAGGACAAAAAAAGAAAATCACTTTCTTGTAATCTCTCAGATTAAAAGGTTTCCAGAATTCTATTTTAGGAAGAAAAAATAAAATAAAATAAAATAAAAATAAATTTCTGTGGCTGTTTTTTCATAAATCTGATTATTAACCATACAGACAAACCATGAAATAACGGGGGGTGAGGGGTGGCAGAGTATGGATATTTTGTCCTCCAAGTCTTATGTTGAAATTTAATCCCCCGTGTTGGAGGCGGAGCCTGGTGTGAGGTATTTGGGTGACGGGAGTAAATCCCTCATCAATGGCTTGGTATGGTCCTCGTGGTAATGGGTGAGCTCTCACTCTTAATTTCTGGGAGATCTGATTGTTAAAAAGAGCCTGGCATCTTCCTCCCTGTTTTCTTTCTTCTCTCTCCATGTGATGCCTGCACCCCTTTGTCTTCTGCCAGGAGTTGAAGCAACCAGAGGGCTTCACCAGAAGTAGATGCTGGTGCCATGCCTCTTGTATAGCCTATTGAACTGTGAGCCAAATAACTTCTTTATAAATTACTCAGTCGCAGGCATTCCTTTATAGACACACAAAAGGGACTGAGATGGGGGTTATTAGGGAGTTCACTGTAGGTTTCTATGAATGTAGTTAAATTTATGATATTTTTAGCTTTTTTTCCTCTGTGTGTGTGTGTGTGTGTGTGTGTGTGTGTGTGTGTGTGTAAGAGAGAGAGAGAGAGAGAGACAAAGAAACTCAGTCGCTTTCTCTGAATGTTTGCCTCTCCACCTGCAACTTTCTTCCCAAGTACTGCTCTTTCAGTAGTGCATCTTCCTCCAGACCACATTCCAGTTTATCAGCTTAATTCAGTGAGCTCTAGGAAAGCTTGCAGATTTGAAAAGAGGAAAGAAAGGAAGGTGTTAATTTTACTCTCTTTTTATTTCACCTCAGCACCTGCTGATGGCTTTTCTAAGGGAGCAATTCCAAATGACATCACTATAAGGTAAGTGCCCTTACAAATACAGAACAAACAAATCTACAGGGTTGTTAAGGTTTCATAAGGTCTGCTTGCCATATGAGAACACACAGTATTCTCAGAATGTCAGATCGACTACACTTTACTCCAGCCAAGTTCAGTTACGCTTCTACTTTCTGGCATCCTGCCACAACTGGGTTGCTTTTCATTTATCAAACACTGCAGCACAGCACTCTAGCTAGGCAACTGCTCCTCATTTCTGCCCAAATCTCTTTATCATGGAATTGGGTTCATTTCAAAAAGTTTATCATTTTGAAAAGGAACTGCAATGCACAAACAATGCCATTTATCAGCTTAGGCAAGGAGACTGCTAGGAAATGATAAATTTCCTGTGTATGGCTTTAGTTTATCACCAGTTTATTTTAACTTCTCCTTGCACTTGCTGGATACACTTGTATGACAGGTAAACTTTAAGTGCCTCATGCCCTTCTCTCTTGATAAA
The DNA here is from genome assembly GCA_963574415.1 of Tarsius wallacei. Taxonomy (NCBI): domain Eukaryota; kingdom Metazoa; phylum Chordata; class Mammalia; order Primates; family Tarsiidae; genus Tarsius; species Tarsius wallacei. Next base: position 27,621 of record CAUYQG010031021.1, on the reverse strand, counting down.
TGTGCTTAATAATGTAGATGTGCATTTATAAAGTTGTCTTCCACTGGAGAGTACACAAGTAAGGGAAACTATAAGAATTATAGAATGTTCCAAAAATACATGATCTTAAAAACCCTGCAGTCTGATTTTTCTAATCTATAAAAACATCCTCACAGAGACCTTGAGTGGTCAAACTACCAAAGTAAAATCATGGAATCAGTTTATGGTAAAGCCAGAAACAACCCAGAAAAAGACACTTTCCATCATATCACCTGAGTGTATTAATATTCTATGATAGTAGTTCATTAAAAGCTACCTACTGAAAATCTGCTTGTTGTCAGATCCTAGTTAAGAAATGAAGACAGATATGGATAAAGAAAATATATTTGTGTTATGTTGGGAGTTTTCAATATAGTGATGATAGAGATGTTATATAATTTCAAAAATAAATATTTGTGACAGGCAGTTTAAAAAATACAATAAGAAATCATGATCATCATCTGTTGGAAAATGTGGCGTAAGGGACAATGATGTCAACTGATCAAGAAAATATTCTTTGAAGATGTAGTAATTGAGATAAAACTTAAATAATATTATCTGAAGTAAAAAAGTTCTACCTATGTGTTCTTACCAACGTGCGCTGATTTTGCTCTCTCCCTATCCTCAGTCACTTTCTCCCATGTTAATGCTTTATTAAATATCAATTACCCAAATATCTTGAAAAACATTGATCTTTAGAGTATACATTTCTGACTGTGGGCTCTAGTGCTTCAGCTGACATATATGTACTGTTCTTTTTCTAACAATCCTTGGACATCTCAAGGACCTCCTCTCAAACCTGAAACAGATAATTATTTACTACTCAGTGTCTAAACAATTCAATATCTAACAGGCATCTCAACATTTAACATGTCAAGCAGATTTTAAAATTACGTAAGGCTGTGAAGAGCCAGGAGTAGACAAGAGATTTCTAAAGAAAAGAAATACAAAGAGAGGTAAATTTATACCAGTCGTTGAGACTTACTATGAATCGAACTGGTACAAGGCGACCAATGGTATAAGATAGAAGGTCCAGAAATAATTCAATACGCATTTGGAAATTTGAGTCATAGCAGAGGAGTAAAGAAATATCAGCAAGGACAGGGCAGACTAGTCAATATGTAATATTAGAAAATTCCTTTGATAAAACTGTTGCCCAAGTATCATTGTCTGAATGTTTGTCTTTCAAATTCACATGTTGAAATTCTTACCCCCAGGGTGGATGGTATTAGGAGGTGAGGCCTTTGGAAAGTTATAAGCTTCTGAGGATGGGGCCCTCATAAATGGGATTAGTGACCTTCAAAAGGCCCCTAATGCCTGAGATCCTTTAAAATAAATATCATTGAGACACAGAAGAAAAAAGGGGAAGAGAAGAGTGATGGAGAATGAGGTGGGCAGGTGAGGGGAAGGGAAGAGAAAGGAAAAAGAAAGTCTCAATATATAAAAGTAAAAAAAAAATTAGAAATTTGTAGAAAAAACAACTTTGGGTTTGTTAATATAAAACATTGAACTGACCAAGAAAAAGTATATACATTGTAGTTGAATAGAAGTAATTCATTGGAAGCAATCCACATTTCCACAAAACAATTTTGATATAACCACATAAAAATAACTATTCAGAAATAAAAAGAAGTGCTGATAGAGACAACTATATAGATGAATCTGTAACTCATTATGATGCGATGCCAGACACAAAAAGGTATATTATGTATTATTCCATTTATAGTAAATTCTAGAAGTAATATTATTATTATTATTATTATTATTTTGAGTTGGAGTCGCACTCTGTTACCCAGACTGGAGTGCAGGGCCACTCCCGGCCACCTCAGCCTCGACCTACTGGGCTCCGGTGATCCTTCCGCCTCAGTCTTCCAAGTAGCTGAAACTACAGGTGCACACTTCATGCCCGGCTAATTTCTGATTTATTGTAGAGATGAGGTCTCACCAAGTTGCCCAGGCAGGTCTTGAACCCATGGGCTCAGGCAATCCACTCACTTCGGCCTCCCAGAGCGCTGGGATTACAGGCTGAGCCGCCGAGCCTGGCCTAGAAGTAATTCTACAATGACAAAAAAAAATCTATCAGGGATAGCCGGTACTTGATGTAGCAGAATTTTGATTGCAAAAATGGTATAAAAATATTTTGAGGGTGTGAAGAAATAATTTTATAACTAGAGTATGGCGCTGTCCACATAGATATAACATTTGCAAAGATTTATCAATTTTTACCTTAACATTAGTAGATTTTATTTCATCTTTTAAATTTTATTGACTGCATTTTTAAAAAGTACTTGCATATTCTAGATATTAAGATATCTTTGGCCCCTCACTTACTCAAACTGTAAGTATGTTGTAACTATTTAGCATCTCTGGAACAAGAAAAATGTCTAACTATCTCTCCAAATGAAGATAAGGGAAATGGTAGAAGAGAATCTCCCAGATGTACAATCAGGGGCTGGGAAGAAGTATTTTTTCTAGATACCAGAATCTGAGGTTATCAAAGAATTTCTGCTCCATCAATGTCAGGAATTTTACAATGTCTCACCTTAGAGATTTCACAATAACTTTGGATAAATAATTCTCTACCATTTTTCCACTTTTGGACCACTTCACTGTTGTTTACTGTGTTCGTGTGTGTGTAAGTGTGCTTGTGTGCGTGTTTGTGTGTGTGTGTGTGTGTGTGTGTGTGTGTGTGTGTGTGTAACATTGAGGCCTGTTAGAGATACAGAGCTATCCCTAATATAGCTAATAGAACAACACCCACAACTTTTGACCTCTGACTAGGTTTGTTTACTTTGAGAGAGAATATAGTGTATTTATAAATAGATCTTAATGAATAATTGGTGAAAGAAGGATAGTATATGGCAAAGAATCATGCTTGTTATTTTTCCTTATCTTTTTTCTCTTACTTAACAATATTAAAATCAATTTCTCAGTCTGTTTTTATTAAGTGGTTCTGGCCAATGAAATGTTGGTAGAAATAATATATGCAAATTTAAGGCCCAACCTCAAAAACAACTCAAGAAATCTTTTATGCATTCTCTTGGCTCCTACCTTTTAACTTAACATCATCCTAGCACAAACCTTGGCAGTCACTTATTGAAGAACGAAGAGCCACATAGTTGAGGAGCAAAAGTCCTTGACTGATTTTAGGTAGCAGCAGAACTCTCCCAGCAATCTACATTGAATCACAATATGGGTGAGAAATAAACTTTTGTTAGGCCATGAAAATGTTTCTTTGGCACAGTACCTCCACATTTTTCACCCTGACAATACTGGTGTGAAATCAGACAGATTTATACCAGGAAAATTGATGAAAATTATTTTAAAATTGTGATTTTTTTTAACCTATCACTCAAGTTTTAACTTATAAGTAAATTGTACGGAATAAGAGGAAATTTCCTAGAACTCTTCAAAAACTTTTGAAGTACAGTTAACTTTGGGTTGCAAAGCTAAGAAAAATAAACGTAGTTGAACATCTGAATTACCGCAATGACGTTTACTAAATACATGCTCTAAAATCATTCCTTACTCTGGAGCTATTAGCCAAATCCAGTTCCTCACACTGAAGAAAGAATTGCATCTTTTTAAATTAAGATTTTGAAACAAAAAACATTTTAGAATAAGATTCAATAATAGCATACCAATTGCTTCTTTTGAGTTTTATTTCACATTTCTACATTAACATTTTCAGTGTTTGTAGAAATAAATTTATTTATTTTATTGTCTGATTGCTTTACTAGCTGAAATCTTTTCTCACATTATCAGAGACAAAACATGGAAAAAGGAGACTTTTTAAGTGTGCACAGTTCAAGAGAGGAGAAGTGAAGTAGATTTATTTTAAAAAAATCTTTCATATAAGGTGTTTTAAAATACCTTACTCTTCACCAACCATTATTTTCCAATTCTATAATAAAGAACACACTTTAACTACATCTAAGGGTTAAAATAAAGCAGCATTGTCTATTTATTTAACTAATTTATTTTTTAGATTAAATTAAATTAATTTTTTTTTGGAATCAAAGGTTCATTCTGTCACCCAGGTTGGAGTGCAGTGGCACACTCACGGCCACTGCAGACTCGACCTGCTGAGCTCAGATGATCCTGCCTCAGCCTTCCACATAGCTGGAACCATAGCTGGAACCATGTAGCTGGAACCACATACGACACCACACCCAGCTAATTTTTTGATTTATTTTTGAGACGAAGTCTTTCTCTGTTGTTCAGGCTGGTCTCAAACCCCAGAGCTCGGGCAATCCTCTTGCCTCTAACTCACAAAGTCTTGGGATTACAGGCATAAGCCACTGTGCCAGCTAGCATTATCAATTCATAACAATTTATTAGCTATAATAATAATGGAACTGAATAGATAACATCAAACAATAATAGAATCATCATATACTGTAGCTGCCTATTGAGGTGTCTAGAGTTTCTTACCTATTACAGAATCTCGTCTGACAAAGAATTTCACTCTAGGTCTTGGGAAAACTCAGGTAAGTTTGTCTGACACAAGAAGAGATTATCTCTCTGTCTGTAATGTAGCCAAGTTTCTCGCCATATGAGTCAGATCTCCAGCACTGATCTATTATTCCCAAGTGAATCATATTAAAAAATAAGTAATATCATAGAAAATGACTGAGAAATAGATTTATTCAATTGATGAGATTTTGAGGATCCAATCACTCAGTCAAATGAAGCATAAATATAAATTAATGAATCAGATTGGAAATTTCTATAGCTCTAATCACACAGGTCATTTAAGGGTTTCATTTACCCATTTGGTTGAGTCTTGAAAACTAGAAATTTAATGGCAGAGAGCCAGTTTAAATTTGAAGAAAATTTTTATGACTATCAGTCCCACAGTTAGTATGAGCATGGACTCTGTTAAACACCATTCTTTATAAAATTCCAGCTCACGCACTAATTTTAATCAACTTATTTTATATTTCTTTGCATCGACATTCTATCTCAAAGTAGGAACTAATAGTATTCACTTCATAGAAGAGTTTTAAAATTTAATGAGCTAATACATGCAAAGTGTTTAATAAAATGAGTTTTATTGGATCCTATACTCAACAAATATAAATCATCTATTTAATTAATATTGAGCAACAATTATTTCAGGTATTTGTCTATATCAGGAGATATAACAGTGAATCCTATACATGAAACTTTGTGTTCTCATTTTACATTTTACTGGAGAGACAAACACAATAAGTAAACTATCTAGTATATTAGATTATGAAGACTGCTAAAGAATAAATAAAAGAGAGAAGAAATTAGGAAGTGATGGATGAAGTTATAATTTTAAATGAGGTAGGAGAGTGTATCAGTCGTGTCAGGCTACCATAACAAAATACCACAGACTGGGTGGCTTAAACAACCAAAGTTAATTTTCTTACAGTTTTGAAGGTTAGAAGTTCAAAATCAAGGTGTCAGCATGGTCAGTTTCTGGTGAGGGCCCTCTTTCTGGATTGTAAATTTCTTCCTTCGCACTATGTCTACATGTTGGAATGAGAGCTCTGGTGTCTCTTCCTCTTCTTACAAGGTCTCCAGTTCTATCAATCAGGAATCTACCTTTATGACTTCAGTTAACCTCAGTCACCTCCCTCAAGACCCTGTCTCCAATTCAGTCTCATAGGGTGTTAGGGCTTCAACATATGGGGGACACATTCTGTCCATAAAAGGAAGGTAGCTAAATCGTCATTGAAAATACAGCATTTAAATGGGATATGTAAACTACATAGAGGAGTTAATCAGATAATTATCAGATAAGTTCAAAGAAGAAAACATTGCAAGAACAAAGATCCTGAGAAACAAGCACACTGGGCAACTGAAATGGATGAAGGGAAGAGTAGCAGAAAATGAGATCAAAGGAAACAGGCTAGATAAAATTCAGTCCTTATATCTTCTAAAGATGCCTATTTTGAAAATTAGTGAGTTGAACCAGGCACGGTGACTCAGGCTTGTAAACCAAGCACTTTGGGAGGCAGAGGTAAGAGGATTACCTGAGCCTGGACCTAGGGGTTAGAGACCAGCTCAGGCAAGTTGGTTAGGCCTCATCTCTACAATAAATCAAAAAATTAGCCAGGCATTGCGGTGCACACCTGTTCCAGTTACTTGAAAGACTGAGGTGGAAGGATCCCCCAAGTATAGCAGGTCGAGGCTACAGAGGCTGTGAGCATGCCACTGCACTCCAAACTGAGCGACAGAGTGAGACTCCTACTAAAAAACAAAAAAGAAAAAGAAAAGAAAAATGAGAGATGGGAAGTCTTGTTAGCAGATAAATAACAAGATGACTAAGTTTTAATGAGATCACTCTGATTGCTGTAAGGGGAGAATGTTCTGAGAAGGCAAGTTTGGGGAGTGGGTAGAATAAGTGGAAAACTGCAATAATTCAGAGATGACAGCAACTCAGACCAAAGTGGTAGCAATGAAGAAGGTGAGGAACTGTCAAAATCTAGAAAAATGTTTAAAGTAGAAATGTAAAGACCTTTTGATGGATGGTACATAAGTTGTGAGATAAGAGAAATCAAGGATGGCTCCAATTTTTATGAACTGAGCAACAGAAAAGGGAGTTGTCAAGTAATATTCAGGCCAATATTTTAGTGAGTTATGGAATAAAACTCTGACATTTGGATATATTAAATTTGACGTGTCCATTTGATATCTAAATGGTGATGATGCATGGATAATTGAACATACACAGAGCTCAAGAGAGAGGACTGACCATTTTCAACATATAGGCCTATCATTAGCATGAAACTGGATGAATTCAGCAAAGGTGTGAATTTAGATTTTACAAAAGCTTGGGTCTGAGGACTGACAGCATAATATTATAACTTTAGAATATCAGTGAGATTAGGAGGTATCAGTGAAGGAGAATAAGGAAAAATGAGATAGGAAGAAAATTAAGAGAAGACAGCGGCTTCGAATTCAATTTGCAAAACAGGGGTAGAGGGATATCCAAAAGGAGGGAAAGATCACTTGCATCAATTACTACTGAGAAATGAAATAAAAACGGAACATGGCCATGGTTTTGATACCTAGAGGTCACTGTTGATTACTACAAAATAGTTCCCATGGGAATGTGGGATCAAACACCTGACTGGAGTGGATTCAAAGCAGAATATCTGGACAAAAATAGAAAAATAGCAGCCAGTAAGTATATGCAAATATTTCAAGGGATTTTGCTAAGAAGGGAGGGAAGAGAAAGATGAGCAGTAGCTCCTGGGGTAAATGAGTTTAAGCAGATCTTATTTTATTTTTAATTATCACTAGGAGAAAAAAATACTTTTGCATACTAATAGGAAATATGAAAATATGTGTTGTGAGGCTTTCTTTCATTTCCATAGTGAGAAATATGATGGCAATATATACCTCAAACCAAATGATTTCCCCCTGATTCTGTAAAGAAGAAAAATAAATAGAAATGAGTGCACTACATGAGAAGCATTGGTTTGCAATCATTTCAAGAATCTGACCATGAACTTTCTACTATGGCTCTTCTCATAAACAGCTATTAGATTCAACACCATTCAGTTTCTCAAAATTCAAAATTCATACTAGCGGTGACTGCCTTACAACTACAAGGTTTCTTACGTTTCTTGACCCATTGACATCATTTTCTAAAACACCAATATTTGTGTGGTGAATACCATATACTCCAAGAAAGGAAGGAAGGCCATCATCTAAGTAATACTTGTGTTGAATGTAGCAGTAACATTGCAGTAATCAACCGGGTATTCATAAATGTGTATTAGCTGAGTGTAGTTAACTTGTTGATCTGGAGTCTTCAGGAGGGCAATATTAGTATTTATATGGTTAATTCATTGAAGAAAAGGGAATAATAGTTACAGAAACATTTGTAGTAATTTTCTCCCACCTGTACTTGTGGCTTTATAGCTAATAGCTATTATAAAAGGAGAAAACTATTAAATATTAAAAATATTAAAAGTTCCTGGGCTTCATCACAGCACTTCTGAATTTATAACAACTGAAGTTGTTGCTCAGGCAGCTACATTTTAACATAAAAGAAAGAAAAGGATACCAGAAAGATATAAGACAAGAATTAAATGGAAACAGATATTAAAAATAAAGCTATAAAATAAATTGACATTTAAAATGAAAGCTAAATTCAAACTTGAAAAAGTAAAAAAGACCAACTATATACAGTTCAAAATGTAAAAACAAATTTTCAAGGAGATAAAAATAAATTATATTGGAGAATAAAATAATAGAAGCCAATGAGAAAAATAAATCTAAAAAACAGGCAAAAAGAAGATTGATTATAACTAAGTATATGAAAATTGACTAAAATTTATAAAAGTTGTTCACAACAATTATGGCTGACAAATGTGTAAAGATTTTGTGAAATGGATTAAAGATCACTAAGAGCTTGGAGATTAGAGGAAGAAATGCCTAACAAATAAATAAAGTAATAAAATGAGGCAATGGAATTCAGAAAAAATTATTAAAGTAAAAATATGTAACCCTTGCAAATGTATTCCAAAATAATCTTTGCTTATTAATGTGTGGTCTAATTTGACTCACAATCTCCTGAATCACACTAAACATAAAGATTCCTAGGCTCCACTACAGAATTTCTGAATTTATAACCTCTGGATTTGTTGTTCAGGCAGCTGAATTTTGACATGAACATGAGGTGTTTCTCATATACACTTCTGCTTAAGAACACTTGCTTTAAGATTAAATAAATGCCAACCTGAAAGGAAAACAGTAAAAATGAAGACAAGAAAAAGACAAGAAATAAAATTATTTTTATCTTTAATAATGCTTAGGTAGCCCTGGATCCCCGGGACATATAGATTCCTATTGCAACAAACTCTTCTTTTTTTGTCTTAAGTTTGTGATGTTTTTTGGTTATTTGTTACACAGAAATAGAAAAGCAAGATGTATACAAGGGAAGAACAACATTTGTTTGTGGATAGCTCATTTACTTGTTCATACACTGAGGCAAAGGTTTTAAAGGAGCACAGCCCTTTGTTTTTCTGAACTTACCTGCAGCCTCAGATTCCTTATTAACACAGTTCTTGGAAAATAATATGGTTGGTACGAGATGTTGACCCAATTTTTCCTCTTTCCACTAGATATTTGCAGTGTTACAAGCATATGTAATATCTGGTATCTTGAACAATGTAGGAGTGAAAAATTTCAGAGTGGGAACTGGTCTCTTTTTTTATGAAAATGTATACCTTTGTTAAGTGAATCTGGAAAATGTATGTTTTTCACCTAGTAAAGCAAATATATATGTATAGGAAGAGTGTACAGCAAAAGCCTATACTTCTAAGCCAGTACATATTGTGCTATTTTTTTCCCAAAAGAAAAAGATGTGCTCATATTTTCAAAAAATTCATTTTCTAAAATATGAAACATGTAGACACATCATAATTGAGATAAATATTTCATAGACTTATATTTCAATCATAACTTATTTTATATTAGTAATTATATATCAAATTATAAGAAAATTATTAGATATGTAAAACAATAGATTTGATGTTGTACAAGTATATAAAATTGCATTTTAACACTTGTCAGGGAAAAAAATCAAATTTTTTTTTCTGCTCTCACCCAACCACAATTATCAACAGAAGACTTCTGTGACCAAATATGTGTTGTGTTTTTTTGTTTGTTTGCTTGTTTCTTTTTCTTAACACATCTAACAGTGAGCACTAGCCAGATGTCCTTTGATTCATTTCAATTCAGAAAGATAGTTTTAGATCCCACAGTCTGACGGCCCAGTCCCCAAGACTGACTTTGCTTCAAATACCAGTCACAAATTTGAGCATCTAGAACTTTTGATCCACCAGTTTCAAATAGGGTATTCACAACCCCCTCCTTGGGTTCAATTAATTTGTTAGAGTGGCTTATGGAGCTCAGAAAAACACTTATTTATGTTTGCCAATTTATTATAAAAGATATTGCAAAGGATGCAGATGAATAGATGCAAGGCATGTGAGAAGGGACATGGAACTTCCTTGCTGTCCCCAGGCATGCCACCCTCCAAAAACCTCCACGTTTTGCTATCTGGAAGCTCTTTACATTCTGTCCTTTTGCCTTTTATGGAGACTTCATTGGGTATGCATGATTGACAACTGTGTGGAAATGTGATTGGATAAAAGGAATATACTCTAATACTATTAAACCTAGTAGAGAAAGCCAAGAAGGCCTATCTGTTCACAATCTTCTGACAACTCTGTACAACATTCCTTCCTGCAGGGTATGGGGGAGGAGAACCTTTCTGGGAACAAGGGTCTTATGACCCACAATTAGAGTCCTGACTCAGGCAGATGAAAGGAGGGCAGGAGAGGACCAGAGAAAGGTATTCTGTTTTCTGAGGCCTGATCTGAGACCTAAAGTGCTGCAACAAGAGCCGTGGAAGCTATATGCCAGGAACTGTGGAGAAAAATAAACTATATATATTATATATATACATATATGTGTGTGTATATTTGTATGTGTGTATATTCATGACACTCTAAAAATAAATTGTTATAGCCACATATATAAGAGCAATGGGCTTATAGTGATTTCCAGCTCATAAACATATACCTTTATTTACCCCTTTTTCATAAATCTGAGGGAAATTTTAGCAGTAAAGTTAAATAAAGCCAGGTTTGTTATTTGGCAATAATGTTGCAGTCACTAAACATATTAGTTTATTACTCAATAAATTATTAAGAACTTGGCAACTTAAAATAGCATACATTTATTTCCCAGTTTCTGTAGGTTGGGAGTTCAAACAAGAATAATTGGCTTCTCTGCTCAGAAGTTCATGAAAAAAATTGTGTTGACCACGCTGCATCCCTTTCTGGAGCCTGAAGTACTCTTCCAAACTCAAGCAGTTGTCGGCAGAATTCAGTTTTTGTCAGCCTCCTCAGGTCCTAGGAGCCTTTCCCACATAACAGTTTTGTGTCTTCAAAGTCTAAGGACGATCCTAGATCATCTGCTACCTATTGTCTCTTAAAACCCCTCTGGAAGGGTTCACCTAATTAGATTAGGGCTACCCAGGGTGAACTCCTACTATATTAACTCCAACTCAATGGATTAATAACCTTAACTGCATCTGAAAAACTCCCTTTTGCCATATAATGGAACCAAATCATGGGAGTAAATCTATTACATTCATATTAAATTCCACATATATTAAATAAAATGAATCATATAGGGAATATATACTGTAAAGCAGAAATCTTGGCGGCCATTTAAGTTTTGCCTGCTATTCCAAATTTTTTCTTTCACAAAAGTTTACTGGATGTTTAGGACACCCTTTTGTGCTTTAACATATGACTTTTCTTAGGAAAAAAATCAAGAATGAAATGAATATAGTGTTAATTAAATTAAACCAGGAATATATGAGAAATTAGTAAAGGTTCTTATATACTTTTTGTTATTTGCATTTTTTATTATTATTTTAAAGATGTAGAGTACAATTCAGAGTTAGGTATACAAGTGGCCATTGTCCAAGTAAAAATTGGGCCTCCTTTTGGTCTCCACTTCACCTGGTTTGAGATCAGGTACCTTTACTGATGCTATGTCCCACCCCCCACCCATTCCCTGGCAGTGTCCCACTACTGCCAATCCCTTTCTTGCAGTATTATATTCAATATTATAAATGTTCAGGGTCTGCTTATGAGTGAAAACATGTGGTACTCAGTTCTCTGTTTCTATGACAGATCACTGAGTATTATAGACTCTAAATCCATCCAAGTTGCTGTGAAGTCCATATGTTTGTCCTTCTTTATGACTGCATAACTTTCCATCATGTATATGTACTACATTTTTTTTTAATCCAGTCCAGTTTTGGTGGGCAGCATGGTTGGTTCCATGTTTTTGCTGTTGTGAATAGTGCCACAAAATAAACATGCGTGTGCAGTTATCTTTTTGGTAGAATGATTTGAGTTCCTCTGGGTATATTTCCAGAAGGGGAATTTCTGGGTAATATGGAAGGTCAATTTCCAGTTCTTTTAGAAGTCGGCACCCTATTTTCCATAGAGGCTGAACTACTTTGCATTCCCTTTTCTCCACATCCTTACCAGCATCTGCTTTTTTTTTTTTTTTTTTTTAAATAAATGATGGCCATTCTTACTGGGGTTAGGTGGTATCTCAATGTGGTTTTGATTTGCATTTATCTGATGATTAGTGAGGCTGACCACTTTTTCATGTGTCTGTTGGTTGCCTTCTTTTGAGAAGTGTCTATTCATGTCTCTTGTCCACTTTTTAATGGGGCAGTATTTTTTTTTCCTTTTGCGATGTTTGAGTTTTTTGTAAATCCTGGATGTTACGCCTTTGTCAGATATATAGTTGGCAAATATTTTTTCCCATTCTGTGGGCTGTCTTCCCACTCCCTTGATGGTTTCTTTTTCTTTGCAGAATCTTCTCAGTTTAATGAAGTCCAATTTGTCTATCCTATCTCTTATGGCATAGATATCTGGGGTCTTCCCAGACATATTATAATATACATTTTTAAAAATAGCTAAGACTATAAAAATGTTCCCTAGTTTTCCTAATTATACACACACTTACAAGGTTAAGTTTCAAAGTAAATATAGAATGTGCTGTCAAACAATAAAGAATATACAAAAGAAATGCAATTGAAACTTATAAATTAATTTATAATTATCAGTATAAATTTAGACTCTTTAAAAAATAATAAATATGTTAATATATATCAGAATATAACCCATTATAATATAGCACATAGTAGATTATTACCACAAAATATAGTTCAATAAAAACAAATGATCAATATATAATTGATTTGTAACAAATATATAACACTAAATCAATAAATTACATGGTAAATAAACATTCTTATTTATAATGTTTACATAATACAAATTATCACCTTTTTGGTATTAATATTCTGCTAGATGTTTACACTTTAATATTGGCTTATCTATTGACTCACAGAAGCTCAAGTTTCCTGAATCATGTCAGAGCATTTCCCAGGCTGTGTCTTTTACAAACAGGGGTGAAGGCCTATATCGTACTTTCTTTTGTCTTAGTCTGACAAGTAGACACAGTCTTGGAAGTGCAGGCAGTGCACTCCATTCATGGAAATCAAAGTATGTAACTGTCTTGCACAAACTTCGCATTAATTTACAATCTAGTTTAATAGTGCACTTAAGAATTGCAGTGTAAGACAATTTTAATAGCATAAGCAAAAAAAACATGTTATGAGGCCCTATGAAGTTCATATTATAATATTTTTTGATCCAGCTAAAATCACAGCATGCTAAAAATCTCACAGAATTTGCAGTGATTTGGTAGTCTGGAACCTTGTGCATAAATTAACTTTTTTTTTTTTTTACTGTTTTGTTTTCTTATATAGATTTCATCAAATAGATCTATTTTAAAAAATAAAATGAATGAATAATAATATCCAAAGTATGAAGTATAGCAAAATAATTTATTTTAACTTTATGTTATGAAAAGAAACTGATATTAAAGATGGATTTTTTATCTAGATCTTAATGACCACATAAGAAATTTAGCTGAATCTTAACTCTGCTATGAAAAATAAGTCATATAAAAGTTCAGCATAACATAATAGTAACACTTAAAGACATAGAAATTAGAATCCTGTTTCTAAGAGCAACAAGGAATAAGTTAAAAGAGGATATACATTTACTATAAATTATATTGGCTAATAATATTTACTTAGCACTTAAAGATTGCTTAATATTGTGGTTTTTACTATTGGTGTTTCATTTCTCCCTAAAAACTATCTTTTGAGGAAAGTAATTTTTAGACTTAGACACAACTATAGGAGACTAAGTACTTAAACCATAGAAGTGGCAAAAGGTAACTGTGAGATATCAACCTATTTTGCTTTGATTTTAAAGCCTAAATCATAACCATTAGGTGAGACTATCACTGAGTTTTAATATATTTAATGTTGTATAATGTAAAAATTTCTAAAAAAAATGAAAACCATGCATTAACTATTTGTAGAAACAATTTATGTGAGTTCAATTTAATTCTTTAAAACTTTCATCTGCTTAATTGAGATTGCATTTTTGGGGACTTTTAAGTTATCTTTTTTTAAACATAAATTATCTCTAAGTTACACAGGGTTTTTTTTAGTCGTCCTTTATTGTGTATCATGGCCAGGACTAAACTTTTGGACAGCAACACATGACAAAGATTGACTGGGCACATTTCTGCCTTAGAACCTTGTCACTTGCTCTTCCTTTGCCTTAAATACACATTTCTCTTCTTGCTGTCTCACTTCTTGTGAGTCTGTAGTTAAATATGTGGTCTTTCCAGGCCACTTTATTTAAAATTGCTACTCCATATTAAAACTATTTTGCCTTCTATCTTCCTTTGATTTTTCTTTGTAAGATATGTCAACTTTTCTTATAGTCAATCAGTCCTTCATATCCATAGATGCAGAATACGTGAATATGGGGGGAGGCTTATTGTATTAGGTTCTTGCAAAAGTAATTTTGGTTTTTGCTTTGCTGATATTTGTTGTTTAATATTGGAATACATTCTCAAATAAATGTGGTCATGTCATACATCATTTTAATGTGCATTTCTTACTCTATGTTTTTTGCTAGTGACTTATTACTTGTTGGTTATTTTATATTTATTTTGGACTATAGAAATGATGTTAGACAAAAAGAAAATTTGAGTGATTTTCTTATTCGAGTTCAAAATGGGTCGTAAAACAGCAAAAACAATTTGCAACAAGAACAATGCATTTGAACCGGAAACTGCTAACAAAAGTATAGTGCAGTGGTGGTTCAAGAAGTTTTGCAAAGACATTGAAAGCCTTGAAGATGAGGGGCATTATGGCTGGCCATTGAAAGTTGACAATGACCAACTACATGAAAAGTTGCCCAAAAACACATTTGATGGTCATGTGGCATTTGAAGCAAATTGAAAAGGTGAAAAAGCTCGATAAGTGGGTGCCATATCAGCTGACCGGAAACCAAAAATTTGTCATTTTGAAGTGTCGTCTTCTCTTATTCTATGCAGCAACAACAGACCATTTCTCCATTGTGTTGTGACGTGCAATGAAAAGTGGATTGCATATGACAACCCATCGATGACCATTTTAGTAGTTGGACCAAGAAAAAGCTCCAACGCACTTCCCAAAGCCAAACTTGCACCCCCAAAAAAGGTCATGGTCACTGTTTGGTGGTCTGCTACCAGTCTCATCCACTACAACTTTCTGAAATCCAGTGAAACCATTACATCTGAGAAGTATGACCAGTAAATCAATAAGATGCACCAAAAACTGCAATGTCTGCAGCTGGCATTGGTCAATAGAAAGGACCCAATTCTTCTCCACAACACTACACCAATGTTGCACAACCAATGCTTCAAAAGTTGAACAAATTGGGCTACAAAGTTTTGCCTCATCTGCCTTGTTCACCTGTCCTCTCACCAACCGGCTACCACTTTTTCAAGCATCTCGACAACTCTTTGCAGGGACAGCGCTTCCACAACCAGAGGGATGAAGAAATACTTTTCCTTTTTTTTTTTTTTGAGAGTAGGTGTCTCACTCTGTCGCCCAGACTGGAGTGCAGTAGCAAACTCACAGCTACCACAGCCTCGACCTGTTGAGCTCAGGTGATCCTTTCGCCTCAGCCTTCCAAGGATCTGGAACCACAGGCATGCACCACCATGCCCAGATTTTTTTTTTGATTTATTGTAGAAATGAGGTCTCACCAAGTTGCCTAGGGTGGTCTCAAACCCCTGGACTCAGGTAATCCTTTTATCTCAGCCTTCCAAAGTGCTGGGATTACAGGCTTGAGCCACTGTGTCTGACCAGATAATGCTTTTCAAGAGTTTGTAGAACCCTAAAGCATGAGTTTTTAAGCTACAGGAATAAACAAACTTATCTCTTATTGGCAAAAATGTGTTGATTGTAATGGTCCTTTTTTGATTAATAAAGAGGTATTTGAACCTAGTTATAATGATTTCAAAATTCATGGTCCAAAACCAGAATTACTTTTGTACCAACTTAATAAGGAACTTGAGCATCTGCAAATTTTGGTATGGAGGAGAGGGTTTCTAAAAGATTCCTCACAGATACCCAAGGACAACTGTATATATTTTGCTTATTTATCTTGCTTATTCTGTCTTTACCTACTATTAACACTGATGTCAGCAATGTTTGTTTCCTTTTTTACTGTTTAATCATAAAACTGAAATATTAACAAGAATGTAACAATCAGTGTACATTTGTTGAAAGGAACTAGAATATAACAATAAAAACAAAAAAAGAAAGAACATCTTTCCCTATCCTATAGCATTTCCATATTCATCTTTTAATGATGAGGATATGTTCTGAAAAATTAATAGGGTAATGTGTGGGTATGCAAACATCATAGAGTGTACTTACACAAATCTAGATGGTCTATTCTACTACACACCTGGGCTATATGGTATAGCCTATTGCTCATAAGCCACAAACCTGTAGAGCATGTTACAGTGTTGAATACTGTAGGCAATTGTAACAGTGGTAAATATTTGTCTAAACATATCTGCGCATAGAAAAGGTACAGTAAAAATATGACATAAAAGATAAAAAGTGGTTGATCTGTATATGGCACTTACCATGAAGAAGCTTACAGGACTGCAAGTTGTCCTTGTTGAGTCAGTGAATGAGTGGTGAGTGAATATGAAGGCCAAGGACATTACTGTACACCCCTGTAGACTTCATAAATACTATACACTAAGAATACATTAAATTTACACAAAATTTTTTCTTCAATAATAGATGAATTTTAATTTACTGTAGCATTCTTTTCTTTATAAACTTATTTTCTCTTAACTTTTTGATCTTTTGTAATAACACTCAGCTTAAAACACAAATACATTGTACATCTTTACAAAAGTATTTTCCTTCTTTATATCTTTATTCTGTAAGAATTTTTCTATTTTGTATTTTTTATTTTTAAACTATGTTGTTAAAAACGAAGACACAAACACACACATTAGCCTAGACCTACACACGGTCATGATCATCAATATGATGATCTTGTCCCACTAGAGGCTCTTCAGGGGCCATAACACACATGGAATTGCATTCTCCTATGACAGCAGTACCTTCTTCTGAAATACCTCCTCAAGGACCTGCCCGAGGTTGTTTTACAGTCAACTTGTTGTAAGTAGTAGGAGTACACACTAAAATAATGCTAATGCTATACATTATAGCATAGTAAATACATACACCAGCAACACAGTCATTATTACCATTTTAAAATGCTATGTACACAACTGCATATGCCACATGCCCGGCAGTGCAGTAGGTTTGTTTACACCAGCATCACAAACTTGTGTAGATATACGTGGCACTGTGATGTCATGGCATCACTAGGTTATATAAATTTTTCAGCTCTGTTATAATCATATGGGACTATTGTGGTATATTTGATCCATCATCAACTGAACGTATGGTTCATGACTGTATATTTATTAATTCAATGAACATTGATTGAATACCTACTCTGTGACAAATATATTTTACTGTGCTGAAAATAAAATTGCAGGAGATGACACCGACCATGTTCTCTATGGGCTTACTGTCTATTAAGAGTAAAGGGCCAAAAAACTAACAAACAGATTAGTCTTTAAACGTGTTAAAATGCTAATAATTACTGTTAAGAAAACCATAAATATGGTGCCATATTAGAGTGTGGCTTGGCTTAAAGGAAGTTGTGTTCCACAGAAAGGTAAGAGACAAACTCTGTTATTTAAATGCTAATTAAACTGAGGGCTCAAGTATGTAAATAAGACAGTCAAGTAAAAATGTATAAGAATGCTACTTTTTTCCTGAGGATTAGTAAGAACAAAATCGAGCAGCCCAGTAGATCTAGAAACCAAAAGAGCTTGGTGTAGAAATACCATGGTGAGCAAGGGGAAACCAATAAATGGGTTTAGGTTGAAAAGTAAAAAAATAATAATAATATTTGTAATGGATAATTTTAGATGAATGAGTTACAGTGGGACAAAGTTGAAAGCCAGAAGTTGAGTAGGAGGCAACCATTTTCTTCAAGGCTCCAGTTAACTTAGGGTTAAGGCTAGTTTTGAGGATGAAGGTAATTTTCATAAAAATTAAGAAACATGGGATCATCATGAATTTGAGAGACATTTTGAAAATAGAGCCACAGGACTTGATAATGGATAGCATGGGAATGAAGAAAGAAGGAAAATAAATAAAGAACCTTCAATTTGGGGACTTGAGAAACTCTTAATTTTAATGTCCCTTTTTGGAGAAAATCAAGAATGATGCTTAGTATACATTATGTTTGAAATACCTATTAAATATCCTAGTAGAGATATTAAGTGGGCAATTACAGGTATCTGGAAATAAGATAAATG
This sequence comes from Tarsius wallacei, assembly GCA_963574415.1. NCBI lineage: Eukaryota > Metazoa > Chordata > Mammalia > Primates > Tarsiidae > Tarsius > Tarsius wallacei. The sequence continues at coordinate 9,243 of CAUYQG010031021.1, read as the reverse complement.
TTGAACTATACCTGCTGGCAATCATATTTGCCACTTTATTCCCATTGACTAGATCAGTTCTTACACATCGCTGCAATTCGATAACTATATATTGAATTAAAGGCTGCTTCTCCAGTATCCACATTTACACATGCAAAATCTAATTGTTGCTTATAATTTCCATTACTTAAAATATTTATAGATTTTCAGTGTTTCTGATGTCTCTGTTTATTGTTGATCATTAAGTGATTAAAATCTAAATCATTAGTTTTCACAAATAGTTTTTCATTCTAAAGTTATTGCAACTATATTTTTCTAAACACATGACAAAATAATGCTAATCCATGCCTAAACTACTCTTGTTTGAAAACAAATCATTTGTAAGCTTTAAAATTATATTAATTAATGCTTGTTCTAAACCTTTAAAAATCAAACACTGTACCCTTTTTGAGACCTTCTATATAAATATTTTTCTTCCATTTTTTTCTAGCAGTTTTGCTCTTTTAAATATGATGAAAGTTTAGTATAAATGACAAAACACAACACAAAACTTCTGCTTCAGGGTCTAAAATCCAATTATTTTTTATTGTGAGAACTGGAATAAAGTACTAGAAAAAAAAAGTAGGAAACGTCAATATATCTTATAAATAAAGTGAAGCAATTTCCCTGGAGACAAGAATAACACGTATCTTACAGCCTCATCTATCAGTATTCAGAATACCGCAAACTGAAGAGACTTTAAATAAAGCCAATATGCATTTTTTTCTTTTTCTTCTTATGTTATTACACCTAAGTGGACTTCACTAAATATTCTTAGATATACAATATTACTTTCTGCACCCTCCTTAGATTAGGTACTTAACCAAAATGATCAAATAAACAAATAAATAGTTTCCTTGACAATGTGCTATTTATTAGCTTTTGGTATTATTGGCTATGCAATTTTAGATATGCAGAGGTTTTGAGAAGAGCTGTCTGACTGATATAACATTATCATGCAGTCCCATGGTCAGAACATAAAAGAAATAGAAGAGAATAAAAGGAAAATAGAGAAATAGAATGAACATTAATGTATATACATATGAAGAGGGACCCCAAAAATTATTTATAAAATTTTGCAAAGTTATTTATAAAAAAATGTATTTATTCTTACATGTTTAACTTCATTCACCTTCAAAGTATTCTCCATTGAATGCAATACACCTATCAAAATGCTTTTTCCACTGTTCAAATAGTTTTGAAGTCATCAATTTTGATGCCTTTTAGTGCTTCTGCCATTTTTTGTTTTACCTCTTCCAAATTGGCAAAATGATTCCCTTTGAGAAATTTTTTCATTAGGAGACAAACAAATTTTTAAAAGTCACTGGGCACAAGACTGAGAAAAAAGAAATGGAGTATTGCAGTCATGCCGGTTTTTTTGGTCAAAAACTGCTGACACCCAGCACAGCGTGGACAGGTTGTTCATGTAAATCACTCATCATGAAATGGGCAAAAGCTTTGAAAGAATCTGTGAAATAAAAATTCACTAAAGCCAAATGCAGCCTTTCACAACATTGCTAGCTGATACACTGATATTGATGGGTTCCTAGAATACTTATCTAGGGAGGAAACCTGTACTACAAGGGGTCTACCCTCTAAAAGATAATTCCTGCTTTTTGGGGGTTCCCCAGTACATGTTGTGTATCTTCAATTATATATTACTGTTTGAAGTAATATGCGGTTTTACAGAAATATTTTACAACTGGTATGACACTGACTTTTTTTTAGAAGATTTAATAGCTTAGTTAAGTGGCAAAAATAGCCCTGTTATATTAAATTATTCACTCTTACCTGTTTTTTCCCAAATAGACCAGTCTAATATTGTTTGTTGTATTATAAATCTGCATTCCCATCCTAATCTACAGAGCAAAATAAGGAAGATAATTTGTTCTCAGAATGTAAGCCAAAAAATGTGCAAAATATATATGCATGTTTAGAAAAGAAATTATGTGGATGGATATATTGGAGGGATAAATTGAATTAAAAATGTACCAATTATACTGCAGAAGAAATTATTCAATCATTGTGTTTCTGTTTTGCTATATCCAAACACAAAATTGAGTTAACAGTAAATATTGAAATGTGTTTTAAAAATCAATTCTTGGTGTTTGTTTCTTTTCTTTCTAGCCTCTCCTTCCACCCCTTGTACCTTGGTGTGCAGAGGACCGGCCTTCAAAGGATGCCTTCCCTCTTCCCCGCCTACTCCAATCTTTCATCCTTAGGGCAAACAGAAGTCCACTCAGCCTTTCCATTTTGTATGGAGGCTCCCTTCCTCAATAGCTACAGCACATCATTTTATTCACATATTTTCTAAAACATCCTGGAACAAGAGGAGGCCTTCAAGGTTATTGAATTCATCCCTTTACAGTTGCATATACTCATTGTCTTCTTTAACACCACTAACAAGCATTCTGCATAGATAATCACGATGCGGACTGTAATACACCAGTGATCCCATTCATGTAACACAGTTATAACATTTTTTGTTTGTTTGTTTGTTTCTTGTTTCCCTGTATTGAGTCAAACTCTACCTTTCTTGGTGCTAGCTGTTTATCTCTTCACTCTTCAGTAGATGCCTTTGCACTATGAATTGCTAAATGGGAAGATTGCTATATAATTTAACTTGAATAGTTCCTTTGCAAAATGGGATAAATAGGTATTTGTCAACTTGTGTTTTAACACATGGATGCCAATTTTCTGCCCAATGCTCTAGGTGTTGTTTGACCAGAATGCATGAGAAGATATATATAACTTATTTTGTGAGGAACACTATGCTTATGTGGACAAGAATTACACTAGTCAGTTTAGCAGATTCATCACATCACCCTTAAATTGTACTGAACATTTGGTCAACTAAAATCTCATGATTTTATAATGTTTTGAGATATTTAGTCATGCATCTCTCTAGTTGAGCTGTTTTAGGATGGAGCCAATATTTCCCCTTTATTTAGTGTATCATACTGGTTAGCATACCTTATGCAAAATGCTTAGGACTAGAAGTGTTTTCGGTTTTTAAAACTTTGAAGTATTTGCATATACATAATGAGATATCTTGAGGATATGACAGAAATCTAAACATGAAATTCATTTAAGTTTCATAGATACCTTATACACAGTCTGAATGTAATTTTCTATTATATTTTAAATAATTTGCTCATGAGAAACAAATTTTGACAGTGTTTTGACTGTGACTTTTCACATAAGGTCAGATGTAGAATTTACTACATGTGGTATCATGTTGATGATCAAAAAATTTCAGATTAGAACATTTCAGATTTCAGATTGTAGTGTTAGAGATACTTAGCACGTATGCAGCAGAAATTCCATACTTTATGAAATTTAATTAGCTTAGAATAACGAAATCTCAAAAATGATTTTTGAAAAATCTTGGAAAATAAATGAAGTCTCTTTAGGTGTTTAGCCTATAGAAAAGAAGGCATTTAGCCTGTTTATAATTTGGACATTCACATAATTTACTTTCCTTTTTGTTTACTATATTGTAATTTTAAAAGTGAAAGCTAAAATGTAGAAAGTAAAAGAAATCTTATGTATATTCAGTATGTACACATATGGAATATGTAAAATAATTTCAACACAAACCTTCAATTAAAAAAAACTCTCAGCCACAGAAAAATATCACTGCAACCTTAAAAGCTTAAAAATATGAAAATTAAATACATAGAAACTCAGATATTATTCAAGAAGAACTTATAAAAGTGGGCTTCAGGTGAGGGTCTAGATTAATAGGCTTAGAAAAGGAATCTTAGAGAAAGCTTAGAAACAAAAAAAACTTCTACAGATTGTTGCATCACACAAACCGGTTGGTCATCAACATCTTTCCCCAACTTCAAAATCATCCCTTTTCTTCTCTATTCAGAAAATTGCACGTAATCTTTAAAGTTCTTAAGTCTTTAACTTGTGTTTCCCCAGTGACTATTTTTGTTTTTATTCTTTTTTAAGCCAAAGTGCTGTTTTTATCTGTCAATTTTCTATCTAATGCAAAATTAGCGGTACTGTATTTTCTAGCCATTGAGATTATCTCAAAAGTTGACTTGACCTTCTGAAGTGTTTGTTACCTCTCCAAATAATTTGATTATCATTTCAATCTTTTTCCCAAGCCATTGTTTTAAATAAATGAGTAATTACTAAGCAATTTGTCAAATTATAGGTAGAGATTTCCTACCAGAATAACACATTACTTAATCATACAAGCTGTTGGGAATAACAATTCAGTTAAATAAGTACCTAACACCGTCATCATCCTACCTTTACCCCAGGGAACTCAGAGTGTCAAATACATTGCAGAAAAAGAAAAAAAAACAGATAAGTGTACTCAAATAATTTTCTGATTTGATAGTCTAATAACCCTAGACAAAAATGTCTACAGCATCTTAAAGAATTTTCTCTGAATGAATAAGCTTCTTATTTGGGGGACTAGAGATAAGCCCAAATTTCTTTGGGGACTGAGGTCTTGATAGCATAATGTGATTAAATGCAGCAAAAAAAGGAATTCAGACATTCTTGGCTCTCTGGTCCTTGTGGAACAGGCTCCTTGGCCTTCAGAGTTCATCACCGAATAATTCAGATCAGGAATTCAGGTGATGTGGAGGACTATTCTAGCCTAACTTGATTAAAAGTATTGTCAAGGGTACTCACTGTATAAAATACCAATACCTTAAGGTCTGCAAATACACCTGAAATATAAAAGGACCTGTGGATGGTGCAAATCATCTAGATTCACAGTATCTCCAATATTTTTTTTATGGCTGCACTCCTAAAATGCATCAAGAAAGTAGAATTGAAGGGAGACTCATGGAGAAATGTAAGAATAAACATAGAAGCATAATCTTTTCTACATCTGCTTTCCATTATTTTATTAAAACATGCACTTAATTGTACACTTAAAATCAAGTTTCCTTTTTAGATATTGTTGTGAAGGAGAAAAATATTTATGGTTACAGTTGAAGCTTATCATATCTTTATTTTATTCTCTTATGATCTTTATTTTAGCTATGATCCATTAATATTAAAGATTTTATTCTCTATAAAATAAAGTCAATTTGTAGAACTTTATCTGGGCATCTTAATCATCTTTGTGACCTTACAAGAAAAATGTCTTCTGCTTCTGAAAAAAAAAATTTGAATTTACACGTTATTTATCACAGTAGAACAAGTATTTTTGCAGTTATTTTCTTAAAGTGATAAGTTACTCAAAGTAATTTTCTTAGAACTTTTTTTTGTCTTAAGAATGTGTGAAGCACAGGAGTTTTTGTTTTGCTTGTTTCATTTTCAGGGATAAAAGATGACTGGGAGTAAACATGCAGTTTTGTGGAAAAATTAACTATATCAAATCAATGCTGGTTTGTGAAGTGGCAGTTCATAAATCAGCACTGACAGTAAATCTTCCTTTCCAGAGAATTTACCCTTAGAAGTGAATTGTGGACAGAGAATTTTTGAAACATTGTCTTTTATTATGAAACGTTTTTGGAAATATGTATTACCCAAGTTATGGGGTATTAATTATCCAATATTAATTACCCAAGGACAATTTAGTAGTAGATTAGTGACATATTCTACATAGATCATTCAAATCTAATTCTTAGCCCTACAAAGTTTAGCAAGGTTAGAAGATACCATCAATAAACAAACTAGAAGTTTTGAGATATCTGCTTCCAATTCACTATGACTTATTTGACACCAATCTAAAATTGTGGAATTGTATAGTAGATGCTGAGTCTGTTTGTAACAAGCAAAATTTTAGAAGAGGAACAGTGTACAGTAAATGATTACAAATAAATCAGTTAAGGTCAATTCCAAATGTTTCAAAGATCTCACAGTTAATATTAAACTTTTCTATCTTTCTTTTTTGGGGAGTGAGTGTCAGTATGTCATTAGTAACAATTTAAATTGTGTGTGTGTGTGTGTGTGTGTGTGTGTGTGTGAGTGTAAATATAAAAAATATTTTAAAATTTAGACATAGGGTCTTACATATTCAGTTATTTAGAATTAGTGAATAAAAAATGAAAAATTTAACCTCTATACAAAAAAAAACGTTTCAATTAATAAAAAGGTAAAATAATGTCCTGTGACATAATACTGAAATAGATTTAAGAAGCATAAACAATATAGGCCTGGCACAGTAGCTCATATCTGTAATCCCAGCACTTTAAGATGCCAAGGTGGGAGGATTCTTGGGGCCTGGAACTCATGACCGGCCTTGGCAATAAGGCAAGACCCTGTGTCTATGAAAAATAGAAAACTTATCAAGGCCTGGTGCATGCCTGTAGTCCCAGTTACGCAGGAGGCTGAGGCAGAAGGATTTTTTGTACCCAGGAGTTCGAGGCTGCAGTAAGCTATGATTATGACACTACACTCCAGCCTGGGTGACAAAGTGAAAACTTAAATTATAAAAATTTTTAACATAAATGGCTGTCAAATTATTTTGGAATTGAAAGGTATATGTAAGGTTCTGGGACTAACATGTGTTTAACTCTTTTTTTTTTTTTTTTTTTTTGGCTGAGTCAGTGGATTAAAGACATTAAACCAATGTTTCAAAGTATTCTTTTAGTTTGAATATTTTTAATACAATTTATTTAAAGTTAGGACTAGTATTTCATCAAAGTGTCAGGATTATTCCACCCTAGCTTGAAATAAAATATTACCAAAGGAACGCATTACATAAAATACCAATGCCTTAAGTATTCCAAATCCAACTGCAGATGATACGTGTCACCTAGTTTCACATTACGTCCAATTATTTCAAGGACTGCATTCCTAAAATTTACCAAGAAAGTAGAATTCAAGGGAGAGTGTATTAGAGGGAAAAAGAGGTATACTCAAGCACAAAATAAAATAAGATTCTTTATTGGAGCAAGATTCCATGTGAAATTTACATTCTATCTCAGGACACAAACATTAATAAAAAATAGAGAAAAATTATGAGACTGACCCCAAAATACTAAATTCTGACACTATGAAGCCTATTTGGGTATTGCAAGTAATGTATGGCAAAGTCTGGAAGCAAATCCACCTGCCAGTGCAAGTCCACCAAAAAGAGGAGAAAATACTTGAGTTTTAAATTTAAGGATTACAGTGGTTACCAATAAGAAGTTGTTGTTGGGAATGTCTACAGATAATTTACCAGAATTTTCAGCAAACAAAAATATCAGAGTTAAATAATAAGAAACCTAGGTGTAGTAAAATGTAAAAGCAGATCCACGTTGTGCATCAAATGCGTATCCTGAAAAGTCAAGGATTCTATGTTGGACATAGGAAATTTTAAAAAATACAAGAACTCTCTTGGGTCATTTAGTAAGTAGTAACTAATACACACATCAGTCCTGAAAAAAATAAATCCATGTTGCTAAAGAGTCTGGTTTTTTGCTAGTTTGTTGTGTTTTGAGGAATATTGGTTCATTGGGAATAATAGGAAAAGTAACGTGGTCTTGAGATCTACAAAGGCTCATGTACTAAGATGATAATAAAGGATAAAAAGGCATTTAGACATCAAAGAATAAGACTAGAAGAAATATATGGGATGAATTCTGGTCCTTGAAATAAAGCAAAATATTATACTAGATATAGTACTTAAGGGTAGAACAGACATTATAACAAAATTATTATGGCTAGTGGACTGGAAAAACTGCCTTAAAAGGATCCGTGCTAAAGACAGAATTGTTTACTTTCATAAAATTATACACATTTAAGGGTTATAAGTACAGTTTTGTTCCATGGGTATATTATGTAGTGGTGAAGTCTGGACTTTCATTGTATCTATAACCCGCATAATGCACATTGTACCCATTAAGTAATCTCTCATCTTGCTACTCTTCCAAGTCTCCAATGTCTATTATTCCACACTATATGTCCATGTTTACACATCATTTAGTTCTTGCTTATAAGTGAGAACCATGCAGTATTTGACTTTCTGCTTCTTCATTGTTCACTTAATATGCTGGTTTCCAGTTTCATTCATGTTGCTGCAAAGACATGATTTCCTTCTTTTTTATGATTGGATAGTATTTTATTGCATATATATATACATATTCCAATTTCTTTATACATTTTTTCACTGATGAACACTGAGTTGATTTAATATCTTTGCTATTGCAAATAATGCTATGATAAATGTTATGATAAATATATGATTGTGGGAATCTTTTTGATATAATTAGTTATCTTCTTTTGAGTAGATACCTACCAATAAAACTGCTGGGTAAAGTGGTAGTTCTACATTCTTTGAGAAATATTTATGTTGACTTCTATAGAGGTTATACTAATTTACATTCTCATCATTTTGTCTATATTCTCATCATCTTTTTTTAATTTTTAATAATAGCCAGTCTGGCTGGTATAAGATACTATCTCATTGTAGTTTTAATTTGCATTTTTCTAATGATTAGTGATGCTGAGAATTTTTGCATATGCTTGCCGGTCATTTGTTTTTTTAAATGTCTATTTATGTCCTCTACCCACTTTTTAATGGAATTATTTTTTTTTCTTACTGAGTTGTTTGAGTTGCTTGTAAATTCTGACTATTAGTGTCTCCTGTCAGTTGTTTAAATCCAGTTGTAATGGGACTGAAGTTGATCTCAGGATGTGGATGAATCATGTGACTGTACCCCTCCAAAGATTAGATCAAAGGATGCAGGAAATACATTAAAAACAAAAACCACATAACCATCACAACAGATGCAGAAAAAGTAACTGACAAAATTCAACATCACTTTGTAATAAAAACCCTCAACAACTAGGCATCAAAAGAATATATCTCAAAATGGGAGCCATCTATGACAAAACCATCAGCAACATCATACTGCATGGGAAAAAGCTGGAAGCATTTCCCCTGAGAACTAGAATAAGGCTAAGATGCTTACTCTTACCACTCCTTTTTAAGTACTAGTCAGAGTAATCAAGCAAGAGAAAGAAATAAAACGTATCTGTATAAGAAAAGAGGATATCAAATTATTTCTATTTGTAAATGATATGATTCCGTATCTAGAAAACTCAAAAGATTTTTCCAAATGACTCCTAGACCTGATACATGACTTCAGTAATGTGTCAGGATATAAAAAATCAATGTTCAGCCGGGCTCGGTGGCTCAGCCTGTAATCCCGCGCCTTTGGGAGGCTGAGGTGAGTGGATTGCCTGAGCCCGCGGGTTCGAGACCCGCCTGGGCAAGCGAGACCTCATCTCTACAATAAATCAAAAAATCAGCCGGACGTG